>PVIU01008264.1:0-45428 GCA_004026605.1 Ondatra zibethicus
CAAGATTGCCAGGCAAAAGGTGGGAATACGGGGATGGGGATAGAGGTGGGGGTAGGGGGGGAGGGGAGAGGGGGAAGGAGAAGGGAGAAGGGAAATACTGGGGAGAGCTTGGGGGAGTGGGAGGGTGGAGATGGAGGAAAGGTGAATATTGGAGAAGGGAATAAGCTATCTACATTATTGGAGTCATTTTAGGACTGGCAAGATACTTGGCTCTAGAGGAGATCCCAGGTGTCCACAGGGATGTCCCCAGCTAGGTCCTTGGGCAGCAGAGGAGAGGGTGCCAGAACTAGCATTGTCCCATAGTCACACTGATCTTGATCACATCTTGATCATATCCATAGTCACACATCTTGATCACATCCATAGAAATTTCGTCCGATGGATGGAAATAGAGACAGAGACCCACATTCACACCAGAGCAATGGATTGAGCTCCCAAGGTCCAGTTGAAGAGCAGAAGGTGGGAGAAGATGAGCAAGGAAGTTAGGACCCTGAGGGGCTGGACCACCCACTGAGACAGTGTGCCTGATGTAATTAGGAGCTCACCACATCCAGCTGGACCAGGACTGAATGAGCATATGATCAAACTGAACTCTCTAAATGTGGCTGCCAATGAGGGCAGAATGAGAAGCCATCAACAATGACACTAAGACCTATTTCCTCTGCATGTATTATCTTCTTGGGAATCTAGTCGATTTGGATGCACACCTTCCTAGGACAGTATGGAGGGGGGAGGGCCTTGGACTTCCCACAGGGCTGGGCACCATGCCCTCTTTTAAGGAAGCAGCGGGACGGAGGGGGGAGCGGGAGGGGACTGGGAGAAGCGGAGGAAATGTAAATTCTTTTTTTTTGTTTGTTTGTTTGAATGGAAAAAAATAAAAGAATACGGGGGAAAAAAAGAAATTTCGTCTGATGGATGGAGATAGAGACAGAGACCCACATTCACATGAGAGCAATGGACTGAGCTCCCAAGGTCCAGTCGAAGAGCAGAAGGTGGGAGAAGATGAGCAGGGTTTTTTTTTTTTTTTAAAGATTTATTTATTTATTAAGTATACAGTGGTCTGCCTGTATATGTCTTTGCAGGCCAGAAGAGGGCACCATATCTCATTACAGATGGTTGTAAGCCACTATGTAGTTGCTGGGAATTGAACTCAGGACCTTTGGAACTGTAGTCAGTTCTCTTAACCTCTGAGCCATCTCTCCAGCCCCAATGTGATAAAGTTAACAATATGATGCGATAAGTGCTGCATGGTTCTTTTCTAGTATGGCAAGGAAATGCTTCTCTTTTTATAGATTTTATTGAGCTATACATTTTTTTTTCTGTTCCCCTCCCTGTCTCCCCCCTCCCCTTCAACCCTCTCCATGGTCCCCATACTCCCAATATACTCAGAAGAGCTTGTCTTTTACTACTGCCCATGTAGATTAGATCCATATATCTCTCTCTTAGTGTCCTCATTGTTGTCTAGGTTCTCTGGGATTGTGATTTGTAGGCTGGTTTTCTTTGCTTTATGTTTAAAAAACACTTATGAGTGAGTACATGTGATAATTGTCTTTCTGGGTCTGGGTTACCTCACTCAGTGTGATGTTTTCTAGCACCACCCATTTGCCTGCAAATTTCAAGATGTTATTATTTTTCTCTGCTGTCTAGTACTCCATCACATAAGTGCACCACATTTTAGGAAAAGCTTCTCATTTTTAAGAAATCGAGTATCAAGTCATGTTGTATAATTGGAAAGGCATTTGATGAAGAAAAGACACCCAGGGTAAATTTCTTATCTGATATGGTGAAGTATGCAGCAGGAGTGGTTAGAATGTTATTAGAGAAACTATGTACACTGCACATGATGACTGATGTCGGAGGTGACATCAAAGGCAGAGTGGGGTTAGATACAGTGAGTTCTTATGGAATTGTGGTTTCAGTCTGTGTGCCAAAGAAAGCCATGCATGAATTTTAAGCTAGGGAAAATAGTTATCTGGTGTGGGTTTATTGATATTACTGGGGCACCAAAAAAGCAATGAGACAGGATTGAGACCAGCTAGAGAACCTCTTCAAAAACTCAAGGGAGAGAAGATATCATCTCAGGCTAGGGGAATAGCAATGTGGGTAAAGCTCATAAAAGTTGCTAACAATGAATGGAGCTTTGGTGGAACAAAAAGAGGAAATAAATTGCTTAGACAATGAGATACATTTGTAAATTACTGGCACAGGAAAGGATATATAACCAAAATTGAACTATATTGTACATGTGTTAAATTTAGGCTTTGTAAGCCTAGATATCATATATTCAAAGAAAAGAGAAATAAATATCAGTTTAGAAGACAGAACTTATTTGGGGACATGAATTTGAATGTTTTTACAGTATCAAATAATGATTAAAGTTATGGAAGTAAGTAAGGTCACCAAAAAATACAGTGTAGTCACAGATATCTAAAGTTGGATGTCAGAGTGGTAAGGATAGAGAATAGGGACACAAACTAGAATAGAGCTAAAGAAAAAAGTAAAGGAGTAAAAAAACGGAGTAAAACCAAGTGAGGAAATTATTAAAGAATATTTGAGCGATTGGATATAGATGATAGAATAAGACTAAAATTTATCATTGGATATGCAAAGTGAAAGTTGTTGGTGATCCTTGTTATGAAAATATTAAGAAGGAAGAGTCAGAAATGTTAGCTAGCAAATATTCTAGAAAGGATAGAAAGAGGGAAATGGAAGAATTTTTATTAAAAGAAAAGAGATGATTGAAGTGGTATGTAAAGGCAAAAGTTTCACTTTTAAGATGCAAAATAACTTGTATATATATTTACTAAACAGATGTAAAATTATAGCATAATAAATAGGTTTATATGTTATATGTATTTACATACATACATATGATTTATTAGGTTAAGCAAGGAAAGTCAGATCCGTTATGTCTGATTTCTATTAGGAATGTCTTGATGAGAAGTTATATCAGCTTAGGACAGAAGATTAAAGTTCTACCAAGAAGTAGAAGAGAAATTTGGGTAAAGATATCTTAGGATGATGGATTTGGTGTGTTATAGTTTGAATGTAATTGGCTCCCATAAACTCGTATTGAGTGGCACTATTAAGAGATGTGACTTCGTTGGAGTAGGTATGACCTTGAAGGAAATAAGTCCCTGTGGTGGTGGGACTTGGTGTCTCCTTTTCTGAAGTTCTGGTCAGTGTGACACTCAGAATCCTTTCTGTTGCCTGTGGATCAAGATGTAAGAATTCTCAGTTCCCGGAAATTGTGCTGGCAAAGGAGCTGAGAATGGTGCTGACAAACCTTCATGCTGCCTTACCTCCTGCTAGGATGATAATGAACTAAATCTCTCAACTGTAAGTGAGCCAGCCCCAATTAAATGTCTTCCTTTATAAGAGTTGCCATGGTCATGGTGTCTCATCAAAGCAATAGAGACCCTATCTAGAAATAGTAGAAAGGGGATGTGGCCTCTATCTTCATTTTCTCAGTGAAATGAGAAATGTTGAAGCTGGAGAAAGAGCAAACATTAGTCAATGACTTCAATGAGAAAGAGCATACTGAACACAGGAATTTAGTAGTATCTTTGTCTAGTCCTGGGAATGAGAACTCATTTGGCATTTGATTACACATATGTAAGAGAGACCAAGTTAATGATGCCCTCCTACCACTCACTTTCTTGAGCTCTTCCCATAGGCTCAATTCCAGCAAGAAATAATGAAGTAGATAAATAGATTCAGTGGTTCTCAAGTTTCCCAACGCTGTGACCCTTTAATACTGTTCAGGTTGTGCTGACACCATCAACCATAAAATTATTTCATGTTCATATTTCATAAATGTAATTTTACTCGTGTTTTGAATCATAATATAAATATCTGTTTTTTCTGTTGTCTTTAGTATACCCCTGTTAAAGGGTCATTTGATGTCTAAAGAGCATAGTGATCCACAGATTGAGAACCCCTCATCCAACATGATCAATAAGAGTGAAGGGGAGATAAATAAAAATACTAACTGTTTAAATAGCTACAAACTAAAGCAAACTTCAATGGAATGGCTCAACACAAAATACACTCCTTTCTCATACGTATTTCAAATTGGTGGATGATTCTCCACCAGAGCATGATTGAGAAACTTTTAACTTTTTTCCCCTTTCAACTAACAATGAAAATAACCTAGCAAAGGCAAGGCATGCTTTTAATTAATTAAATTTATTTTTTAACAATTACATTTATTTATATAGGGCATTGTATTCAGGTTCACCTCCAACTTTTACTTTTCTTTCTTCCTTTTTATTCCTTCCCACTGACTCATTTCCTCTTTGCATTCATGCTTTTTTGCTGTGGTTAGAGAGCCATTAGTTTTTAACAAGGAATGTCTGAGTAACTGAGTGTTGTTTGGCATTGCCCTTTGAAGATATGAAGGAATGGGATCTTAGGGAGGATCAGGTGTGAACTATAATTGAGAATGGTTTAGCTGTTGTGGCAGTACCTTAATATCAATAGACTTTCTCATGTGGCTTGCTGCTGCCATCTCTCTCTTTTGTGTGCACACTTGTATTTTCACAATGTTGTAATGAAACATAAAGTCCTTCACCATATGTGGCCTCTTTTTCTTAGAATTCCCAGTCTCTAAAACTATGAACATAATAACTTCTATTGTTTATAATATATGTGGTCTGTGCTATTCTCCTCTACTTCCAGAAAATGAAGTTAGAGGGTAGCAAAAACATTCTGGAATATAGTATGTCTGTATAGATACCTGCATATGTAAAATAATTCTTATTTATTTAAGAACAATAAGGAAATGAAAGTAGGAAATTATTATATAAACACTTTAGATAGTTTATTAAAGCATTAAGATATTGTCTGCTTTCTAAATGAAAGAGGTGTAAAGTCTAAAATCTTATATTTGAGATAAAGTTGAGAAGTCATCACACAAGAAGCCTGTTTTTAGCAGATAACTGGCAGATTAAATTAAATAAATGTGATTTATTAAATTTATATCTCAATTAAAACCAAACTCAACATAATTTATGCTGTAATTAGGTGTATTTTGAATTTCAGACCCCCTCTGTTTTTACCTCCTCAGTGCTGTATTAAAGATGTACATGTCTATCTCTCCCTGAGAATCTATCAGTTGCTAACAGTTTAGCAGTGAATAATTAGTGTTACATAAGCCTCTTCATATTCATAGTTAATTTTGAAAGATCCAATATTGTACAGGTCCAGTTCAGGCAGCCACAGATACTGAGAGATCATGTTTGGAATAACTGTGTTATACCCCAAAGATAATAATTCACATCCCTTTTCTCTAACATCTGCTTCTAAAATCCTGTTTGATTCCTATTCTGCAATGTCTTCTGAGATTTAGAAGAGTGGTATAAATGATCTTTTTTTGGGATGTACACTTAAATGTTATTTAGTATAAGCATCTTGAGCTGTCTGGAGCCTCTGCATTCACTTCTGTTCATTTCAAAAGAAAGCTTCAACAATTAAGGATGTAAGTAGCATTTATCTATGAATATAAATATGAGTATTCAGACAGTAATTTGGGCCATATAAATTTAGCTCAACTACAATAGAAAGCTTCCTGGTAGAATCTATTACCTCTCCAACATGTATTTTTGATTGAGTGTAGAGTACTAGGCACGTACCCTTTCCTGTAGCGATCATATCAGACCTGACTCAGGAGTGGATGCTTATTCATTAATAGTCATACCACTATTATACCAGTTGACACATCATGCCTGGACGTTTGACACTGTGGTTCATAGAGTTCACAGCTATGTAGGATGTATTGATATCATTTCTCCCCCAGCAAGATGCGTAGAAACTTCTGGAACTGTGAAGACTGACTGTCTAGGCAGAAATTCCAGCTAAGTCCAAATTTACTTTCTCTGTATCTTTCAAGGTAGGAGTGTGGTGTTTTCAATAATAATTCCTTAATCATCAGGTTGTGGTTAAGAATCAGGAGAAATGATGATAGGCTCTCTAGTTTGAGACCCTTGGGAGTGATGTGGGATTCTCCTTTGTATGCTGTGAATACCATTGGTTAATAAAGAATATGCTAGGGCCTATTGCAGTGCAGAATAGAGCAAGGCAGAAATTCCAAGCAGATAGAGAAGGAGAGAGCAGGTGGAATCAGGAAGAGAAGCCAAGTAGCCACCTTTGGAAACAGATGCTCGATGCTGAACAGAATCTTACTGGTAGGCAACAACCATGTGGCTATATACAGATTAACAGAAATTGGTTAATTTAAGATCCAACAGCTAACTAGCAATATGCTTAGGTGATTGGCCAAGCAGTGTTTTAATTAGTACACTTTCTGTGGGGTTATTTCTGGTATCAGTGGCTGGAAACAAATGAGCAATCTCCAACACCCAAACAACTGGGGCTAACCTGCATGGCAAGCCACCCACTTTGGGTCTGGATGCTTATGTGCCTACTTGGGGTTGGGAGGAAAGTAGGTGAGACCATGCTCACAGCTCAGTGCTCCCCATCTGGGCAGGCAATAGGAGCATGGTGGGTTCCCGTTGCTATATACAGAGTTATTTCCAGGCCATGCAGTGTGCAGCATGGCAGATTTAGCTTTTACTTAGTTAAAAAGGGTTTCTATGCTGCATGGTGATGCTCAGAGTTGAGGTGGTGAGAGCATGGTTCCCATGCAGTGGTCTCAAAACTGTCAGTAAGGTATGTTCACTACATTGAAAATCTGAGAGATGCAAATCCAGCATTCAGGGCTGCCACAACCATACTGCATATCATTTTAAGAAGTGCTCCTGGTCAGAAAAGATTACATATATGCATGCGATAAAGACAAATCCAAATAGAAAAACCTCTAAATGGTTCACAGTGTTGGATAAATCTACACAGGCTAGAGAGAGCGAGAGAAGAAAAAGAGTATAGAAAAAATAAAACAAAGCCTTTAAAGACACAGAGTACAGACAGTCATAGATTAAAGGAATAAAGAAAAATAAGCCATGTAAAGATGGAATATACACAGAGAGTCTGGACTATGTATATTATTGTGTGTTCTTTGAATGTTTTGACTGAATGAGCTAAGTACAGAGAGACATTTCATTGTATGGGCTGCTGAGCTAAACCAAAATATATATTAAAAAGGTATCTTGTCTAAGGATATGTTGCTTTAGAAGAGAGGTTCTGCTTTTGTTTCTACAGAGGATGAGAACCTGTGGATTCCTTCCAGACTAATGTGATTCAGCGGACCAAGACATCCTGAAAGATCTTCGTAAATCCTTAAAATTACTTTGCCAAACATTGGGGAATCTCATACTCATAAGAATGTATCTCACATCTGGCAGCATTATCAATCTATGTAGGATATTTCCAGACTGATTTTTAACTTGTAATTTTTTAAAAAGGGGTTTTCAAAGCAGTAAATCTCTGCATTAGTTGTATCTCTACTGCTGTGATAAAACACCATGATTAAAAGCAACTTAAAGGCAAATTTATCTTTACTTACATTTCCAGAGGGCTAGAGTTTGTAATGATAGGGAGATCATATCTGCACATAGGAAGCAGATTTTCCAAACAGGATTGAGTGTTATAAATGCACAAGGTTATAAGTACACAAAGCCTGCCCCAAATTGCATACTTCTTCCAGCAAGACTTCCATAAAGGGTCCATATCTCCCCCAAATAGTTCCGCACACTGGCAATCATGTATTTAAATACTTGAACCAATAATGGTATTTCTCATTAGACTACTATGATGCATATGGCCTTTTCATAGATGGTATTGGCTATTTCTCTATTCTGATCACCTTGTTTCTTAGGTTTCTCCACCACCATTCCTGCTTGAACTTTCTCACTACCATAATTTTCATTCTCTACATTCATCTGAATTTTATTTTGCTATCCCTCTATTCCTTACAGCAAGCCCCAAGTCATCATTCTACTTTTTGTGGATTCCTTAGGTGTTATAATTAAATGTATAAGATAAAAAAGTAAAAGCTGCATTAAAATGTACTAAGTGAGGCTGAGTATATATTTTTCCAATTCCATCAGTTAATTTGTAAATTTAATTTTATAGCTTAATAATCTTTACATATATGTATAATTTTATTGTGTATATGTAGTGCATTTTCATTATCTATTGATCAGTTGATTGATATCCAGGCTGATATTCATGAGGTTTAGAGTTTGTTCTCATGTTTATCAAACCAAGAATTTATTAAAATCAAGGTTAAAGATTTTGTTACCATAAGAATATTTTTCTTCTTATTTGTTAAAAATAATTGAAACTGGAAAGCATATATCAAATCAGAATTAACACTTTCAAGATTCCAAGCACATAAATTTTACCTTTTCTATTTGAAAAAGAAAAGAAACTAAGGAGAGACATTTAAAGTCTCTTCTCATTCTTTCTTGTCTAACATTTTCAGGAGAAATCTTTGAGCTTCTGATAATAAAAACAAACAGGCAAATAAACCCATAGAAGATTGAAGATTGAATGACTACCAAACATTCTTCTGTAAGAAGTATAACATTTTAGGATGAAAATAAAATTTTCAGATTGAAACAGAAAAGAAACCTTGGAGACTTTTGAGAGGGAGAAATTAGAACAATATCGAGTACATGTTCATGTTTGTGGTTCATACATTAAAGAGGATACAAAGGCAGAAAATAGGTGTCAGTGGGAACTGAGAATGCTGGGAACATTGTGCTGCTTAAAGAAATTGACTTTAAAGTTCATTATTTTGGAACTGATTAGATGTGGGGAATAGGGCACAGATTCTTTGCTGTATTTGCAATGCCTTCTGTATTCAGCCATATTTTCACCTACCCCTTCAATTCGTGTTTTTTTCCCGATATTCAGAATTAAACTTTGCAATTCTTTTTTTAGGAAAGACTTCTCAGATGACAGTCTAAATAGCACACAAAGATACTGGTGTTCTTGCTCTTTCAAGACAAGCTCTTACTGTGTTATCTCATTATCACAGTTCTGTCCTGGTAGAGTATGAGCTGCTGTGTTCAGGGACTGATCATCTGCTCTTCTCTTTCAGTGTTTGGTTCAGGATTCAAACGCATGAAACTCTAGTTCCAGAAATAAATGGAAAGTTTCTAACATATTTTGATATGTTTTTGGTAAGATGATGGTTTGACAGACTGTCAATGTTATCAGTCACCAGTAGACACTGATTCAAGACATAAAAAAGAGCTAAAGTTCATTTAGTTTGGTGCTGAGTTCAATATTTTACTCATGTAAGTGGATCAGTTCTTGGTGTTCTGGAAGGTACACTTTAAATGCATTATAAAGTGTTTAGAACTCACTAATTGGAGAAGAATCTATTTTAAAATATTGGAGAGGAATGAACTGACAGGTGTGAGAACAGCTAGAATAGACATTTGCACCTGAGCAAAACTAGCAACATTAGCTACTACAATCCATATCCACCGTCACTGGAGAAGGTACTGGAAGACAGAAAACATAAATGTTGCAGCTTCACATCTTCTGGTTTGTGACTTAACAGCATGGCAGTGTTAATGCTTAGTAACTTTCAAACACATAGAAAAACTGCTTCTACTGTTCTTATTCATATTTATGTGGATCTGTGCACTATAATTTTGGCAGAGAGGAAATAGCCTGAGACCTTAGTGACCAATCATTTAAATGCATATCTGAACCAAATAAAAACTCGAGAACTCAGACTACAAAATGTTACCTTGGAATATTTTTACATACATTAAGTTGAAGTGGTTTCAGGCTAATTTGTGTAACTTACTGATGCAATACAGCACAATTTGTTAGGTTGAAAGCCAGTGGGTTTTTTTCTTCCCACCGGGAACCTATAAACGACAAAGTGGTGATTTAGATAATATATTTGTTGAAATTAATGGAGATAATCTTTTCTTGTTTTATTTGTGTTAAAGTATTGAGAACTGTATTTCATTTTCCCTTTAAGATGGCTAAAAATATTTCTTTGATACTGGCCAAACAAAATTGAATTCCTCATACAGCATTTTAAATGTTAATCAGAGACAAAGCCAGCACTG
Organism: Ondatra zibethicus; assembly: GCA_004026605.1. NCBI lineage: Eukaryota > Metazoa > Chordata > Mammalia > Rodentia > Cricetidae > Ondatra > Ondatra zibethicus. The sequence continues at coordinate 9,996 of PVIU01008264.1, forward strand.
GCCGGCAAGGGCTTTGCTCTAGAAACTAACATTTACATTGCACTCTTCATTTGGAAAGCCATTTAGAAACATAAATTAATCTTTACAACACTGCTGAGAAGTAGTTAATGGCAGGAAGGATGATCATTACTCCCATATTACAGATGAGTACAGCTACACTGCAAGCTTAGTGACCAAATTAAAAGTATTACTCATGTGTCAAATCATTTATGACTATCTCCATCTGATATTTCATGCTTCAAGTTTTTAATGCATAATCATCTCTTGGATGGATAAATGCATTGCTCCCAGGTCTTTATGAGAAAAAAAAATGCTGAGGTAATAAGACACGTACAAAGAGTTTGGTCAGCACATGAAGGAATATCATCACCTTCTCCTGAGTACACAGTGGGTGACAAAACATACATCACTGACACCCCTCAATTCAATTAAGCAAAGATAACCCTGTCAACAAGCTTGACATGCTCACCTAGGGAATGTCACAGCTTCCCATGAAATCAATATTCAAGTTATGAGAGACTGACAGTTTAACAGATGAGTGAGCATCCCTTGATTTTTTACTTGCCTTTGCTAGAGAACTGAGAAATCCGAACAAATACACTTCCTTAAGTTTGAGGGATACAGCTGTGTGAGATAAATAGGGAGAATATTACAGTGCATCGAAGGATACATTAATAAAATTCTGATAAGTGACAAAGGAATGTACTTCTGTCTCACTGGTTCAATAAAGTTGACTATTGGTGATTTAGAAAGCCACATTTTCACATGTAAGCAGGTACTCTGGGAAACAATTTCTGAGAATCTTTAGTCCCATGTACATCTCAAAGATCTCTAAGTTTCTTATATATTAGACAAATTTCCTTTTCTTCCTAAATCTACAAAATGATTCACAGCCAACTCTATGAATTGGAAAGAAAAATATTTTAAAGTTTAGTGGGAAAGCATAAAGAATAATTACCAGGAAAAAAAAAAACAAGTTGCCCAATTGCAGAAGTTTTGACAAATGTCATTATTTGTCAATGCCTTTCTTTTGTGTTGAAAGCATCTTTACTGATAAAATTGTGTTTTCTTATCCTTTTCCAAACAATTCTGTTCTTGGTTTTCCTTTTAGGTTTGAATCTTCTTGGGGATCTTATATAAGCTATCTCCTTGGGCTATGGTATTTGTGAACTAAATGAAATGGCAAAGATCAATATGCACAGGACCTAGGCACATGTTAGGACATGAGTTAACTGGGAAAGCCCATTTAAATGTTGAGCATGGCAAGGGGATTTTATTGTAAGGTCTGGAGAATTGAAAGGATGAGGTTTTGTTTGTTTTGATGTTTGTTTTCATGGTGGCTTGGAGAACAGAGCTTTTTATGTGCTCAAAAGGTGTTGTTTCCCTAATTACATTCTATAAAAACAAAATAAGTTTGTATAATTGAATATAAACAGAATGATAAACAATGGTGAGCTGCATTCCATTATTCTTTATTCTCCTTTGGAGTATTTCACTTGTGAGAAGAAAAATACAGAATAAGCTCCAAGCCTCATAATTAATATATTAACTGGAAAAACAAGTTGGAAAATGAGAAAATCTGAGACACTCAGAAATTCCAGTTTCATCAATATGGATCTATTTTTATATTAAGAAAAGTAGAGACAAAACAAAAAAGAAGATGGTGTCATTTAAGTCATGATGGAGGTTCTTGCTGAATGGTGTGTTAATCCACAAAAGCTTTCTTATTTTTCTCATTTGTTGTTCAGATATTGTCCAATGAAGTTGCTATTCCTTTTTAAATTCTGAACCAGTATCAGTCAGACTTAGAAACTAGAAGAAAAGAAATAATAAGAATAATTACTATATTTTCAGAAAAAGCTTTAATCTTTCCTCTTTGTATTTTTAAAAACTTCTTTTCTTACATTGAGTCAATAAACATTTTGAACATATGGCATACAAGACATAAGAATAAATCATTTCAACATTTTGCATTTTCATACATTATAAACTTTATCTTTTTACAGAACTTACAGTTTTGGTGTTTTGTATTTTTAATACACATATATAAATATATATACATACATATATAATCTTTAAGTATGTGTAAGTAAGAAGAGCCATGTGACACAGACTCTTTCAATATATATTTCAGTAATTCTGTCATGTGACATAGACTCTTTCAGGTAAACATTTCAGTAATTCTGAACATGTACCTGCTTAGATTTGGTTTATCTCCATGGCAACCGGAACTCTAAAGTTTATTATTATTATCTATATAACTTTATTTTGGTAGCTTTCCTTTCTGTAAGGGATTCTAGACATAGGACACTTAGAAGATAGATCAGAGTTTATAACTTTATCTTCTTGGGCCATTGGCGCCCTGGACAATTCAGCTATGTTTTCATCTATTTATGAGATCACTGCAGTTTCTCTGTTTGTTGTCTTCATGTTTCTGCCCAACTTGTAGATTCAGAACATCCAGTCTTGGGTCAATGTAACACTTTATTCCAATGTTTGAATTTTTTCATTTTCCTTTGAAAGTAGCAGCAAACCCATCAACTTCTACCATAAAAATATTGATTTGGAATCTTTTATGATGCATACTGTTGCTTCTAGAAGCATTAGGCTCACCCACTAAATCCCAGAAGCAAAATTTCCTACCTTTTTAGAAACAGAGCAAGCTATCCACAATGCCACCCAGTTCTGTCATTATAATTATGGCTAAAAAATTCATGGCTTCAAAACATTTAGATCTATTTGAAGATAAACACAACTATTATTGTGGCTCAGCATTAGCACAATGTCCTGTCTCCTGAGTGCTGCCAAACATCTGTGTTGGAATGAAAGAATCAAACACTCCACCAGGCCCCAGATTCCCCATCTTTGCACATGTGTTCTGAGATCACACACCAGGGTGTATGCAAACAAATAATGAGAGAATGTTGCGATCAGTACTACTCATTAACCAAATCCTGTGTGGATTCCTGTTGGCAGTTTGCGTGCTGACACGAGCCTTCTGAGTGCTTTGGTTGTGAACAAAAAACAAACTCAAATCAGAGTTAAAGAGATGATAATATTTTCATTTCTAGGTATTTCAATGAAACTTTTTAGTTTATAGTTATTAGTAGCTGAAATAGGGAAAGACTGGCATCATCCATCATCTTATTTATAATGGAATCTACGTTATAATATTCAAAGCGTTACATAGGGGTTATAAGTACATCCCTACCAGCAATGTTACCCTTAGTACATATTGTTTCTATGATAAAAAGCCTTGCACATCTATGGTCCACAAATAAGTGGTTTTTTTTTTTTTTTGAATTGTTCATCAAACCAAACCCCTGAGACTAGAGTGAATAAGTCTGGACAAAGCATCATTCTTAAGAGCAAGCATTTATTAATTTACATTTATTATTTGTTGATTATTATGTTAAGGACTGGGATATAAGGAAAAGTAAAGCCAGCAGGATTTCTCTCTGAAACATGAAAGGACCCCATGGGAAAGAAAACTTTAATTATATGATTAAAAACTACTTCTCAAGTAAGTGCTAAGAAATGAGAGTGATTAATTACTAGTCAATTAGTCAAAGAGGAAGGGGAAGAGTAATTTATGCCTAGGAATTAGCACTTGTGTAGTTCTCATGGTAAAGGTGTTAGGATAGGATAGTGACTTCTGTGGAGAGTCAAGTAGAAATGCAACTCCAAATGGGGTTGGAGAAATAGAACCAAGCTAGGCATGCAGTTGTCTTATAAAAGCAATAGGAAGCCATAGAGAAAAAACACGTTGATGTGGCTGCAGAATATAAAGAACAGAACTGATCAGCATTGTGGAGTATGGATAAAGATGAGCACATATGTACTATGAATTATGTCTTCATTCACAAATGTTTGGGGCTTTTGTGATAAGAAATATCTATTAATCTTTAAGACTTTTAATAATAGCTGAGTGATAAGATTGTTCTTGTCACTATGTTTAGATTGGAACTCAGGGAATGAATAGCCTGAGAGCATAAATTGGTAACAATACTTATGGCAATATCCTTATATCATGAAATTCTGAGACCAGATGGAAGGGTCAAAAGGGGGTCATTTTTATCTGCAATGGCTGCTCAAATATATCATTGTTACACCAGAGGAGATGGATTTGGTTGTTGGTACAGGTGTCTTCTACAGCTTACTATAGAAGACTTTTGCTTTCCTCAGAGCAACATATACCACAGGTCTGCCCTAACTGATCGAAACTCACTGCATCTGCAGATGTTGTAAAGGATTTCAGGAGGTTACCAAAGAGCACACCTTCCCACTCAGGTACACTATGTACATGTGAGGCAATAGCCTCTTTTCCTTTCCTATTGTTTTCTGTATGAGCAGTAGTACCTTCACCCACACTCTCATTGAGTCAGTCTCTACACTCACGCATTTATATTGCAATTGAAGTCTTAATAAAGCCCTTTCCATGGTCACTCTTTTGCTTGTTAATATTTTTTGTCTTGAGTAGACAGGCTGAGAATATAAAACTAGAGCCGGCAGTACTAAACGTTGCTGATACTGACCATAACAAACAGTAGGAGTTGATACCACAGAAGGAAATTAGCAAGCACAGAATATAAGACAGCAGTCAAAGAATAAAAGCCTGCAAGCCTTTGTGCTTAATAGAGTTCCTGGAAGTTGTAGGTAGTGGCTAGCTAGATCTAGCTACTAAGAAAACAATATTCTTGTTAACATCCTAAAGTCATTGTCACTCAAGGCCCAGGACTGCTAACTCAAAAAAGTAAGATCAGCTGATGTTAAGGGCTGCTGAAATTAGGAAAGTTGTACTTTTTTTTCTGGTTTCTATTTTAACTGAGCAAAACAACAAAAACAAAAACAAAACAAAACAAAACAAAAAAAACCCTTCAGCTTATTGATAGCAATGACAATCTAAGGAGTAGTGAAGGCTAGATATTCCATTCAATTACATGGACAATTTAATCATCCAATTATACCTACATAATGAAGTTCTAACAAAAAATCTGAACCTCAAAGCGCAGGTTAATTTCCTGGGTTGTCAATATCAGAGGCTTAGATTAATACCAAGAGGATTATACCTTCTGAAAAGACTCAAAGATTCTGCCCTATACAATGCTTTCTTTTCATGGTGATTTCCCTGTAATAAATGCAAATGTGAGCATAACAGGTTCCCATGAGTCAATGAAGCTTCATACTCTATTATTGAATTTGAGGGTGATTATGGAAAACTATGCTGTGATAGTTCATGTTATATGTCAAATAGGAATAAGTCATAACACAGAGAATTGGACGAACATAACTTTTGATATTTCTGTAAAGATTTTTTTATGAAATTCATATTTAAATTGTTAGATTTGGGATTGGCAATCTTGCACAATATGGGTGGGATTTATGCAATCAAAGAAACATCTTAATAGAACCAATGCTAAATTCCTCAGAGAAAGAGGTAATTCTGTCAGAAGAATTAATATCATGTGGGCTCAAGTTGCCCTTCTTCTTTAGTCTACAAATTTGTACTTGTTAATCTTTTACAATTCTCTTTTTCTGTCTCTCAGGTGTGTGTGTGTGTGTGTGTGTGTGTGTGTGTGTGTGTGTGTGTGTGTGTGTGCATTCTAGTTATTTTAATTTTCTGAAGACCCTTGACAAACAGACCAAACTTAGTAGTTGATATGTATAAACTATTCTTTCTCTGTCTGTAGTAAGAACATTTACTTCTTCACTGAGAATCAATACTCATAGGTAGATTTGGCAGAATCTAATAGCAGGACCTTACCTTGTCTGTGTAGGTAACACTGAGGTAAAAGAAACTTATACACTCTTCAAGAGGACATGGCTTTAAAATAAATGAGGATAAACATATGTATGTAGTGATGTTTTATTTCTATTTTAATAAATAAAGCTTTCCTGAAGTTCAGAGAATAAAATATTTACCATAATCTGCCTTACAGACCAGGCAGCGGTGACACACACCTTTAATCTCAGTAGCTAAACTAGTTTGCCACAGAAACCAGGCAGTAGTTGGGCACACCTTTAATCCAAGCCCTAGAGAGGAATGTAGGATGGGAGGAGACATCTCTCACACAGTCTCATTCTGAGAATCACTGGAGGCAGGATCGCCATTTTGGACTAAACAAGGGTATGAGCCTGTTTTGCTTTTCTGACCTTCAGGTTGAACCTCAATATCTGTCCCTAGTTTTTCTTTATTAATTTTGCTACATGTGTATTTGGGAGATAATTATTGGGTAAAGTCAAGAGTGTCATTAGAAGTGAGTGAGGAAGGAAAACACGTAAATTTGAGGAAATTGGTGATGGTATGGATGTTCTTCGGAAACAGAAAGCACACTGGCTTGGAAGAAGTAATGTAAGTCGTATAAACTGAAGTATGAAAATTTTCATATTCTGTGAAAGTATGAAAGGATTTTTGGTAAATTATAATCCTTTCAATGGAGAAATGAATTTGGCATCATGAATTTATGGGAATTTCAGTATGGCCCAAAGTGGGTCTTCTTATTATGTCTTTATTGATATTACCTTACCACCTTTATCATCATTTTAAGAACCTACTGACTTCAGTTGATCCAGGATTTGCAAATATTTGTAAGGTATACCGCACACTCAATGAAGTACTTGGAAAATTAATCGAAGAACACATCAAAAAGTTTACTGTGCATGTTGGCTTCATCCCAGAGATGAAGGCATGGTCCAATGTGTATGAATCACATAAATTGACTAAACACAAACTCACATGCTGATTTTATTAGATACATAAAAACCTTTAGATAAAATCCAACATCCCTTCCTGGAAAGACAAAGGATACAAAGGACACACTTCACCATAATAAGGACAACTTACAGCAAATTCACAGTCATTACCAGCCTAAGTTGAGAGAAATTAAAAGCATTTCCCCTAACATCAGGAATAAGATAAGGATATCCACTCTCTCCATATCTATTCAATATAGTATTTGAGGCTTTAGCCAACCTCTTATACTCTTGAGCGGAGAACAGATTAAAAACATCCCCTTCAGTCATGCAGAGCAGTTTCTATCAGTATTTGGATTTGGAAGATTATAACTGGACAACTGATAATTCCAATATTCTTAAGGAAGACCACATTTAGTATCATTTGTGTAAATTGTATGCCATTTAGCATCTTCCTTTGATGACTAGTGCACCTAGACAAGAAGTACAGTAAATTGTGGGCATTGCAGTGACATATTTCATTGGCCTGGGAAAGAAGACCAACCACATTAACTGTGATTCCTTTTTACATGTTTGAAATTCTTTTAGTCTGTCAAATTATTTGATCATGAATAATTTAAAGAAAGTCTCATTCAAATGTCATTCAACAGGAAGCTGTTGCTTTCCTGAATGGATATAGTCACTTATTTTTTTCAGAGAAAATGGAGACATCAAGGCACATGCAATTCTATGGCTGAGAAAATGACTCAATTGACCAAGTGCTTGTCAATCAAGCATGAGGAACAAAGTTCAATTTCCAGTACTCTTGTAAGATGCTGGTCATGTCAGTATTCACCTGCAACCCCAACAATAGCTAGGGGCAGACATAGATGTATCATTGATGTTCATTATCCTGTTAGATTAGCTAAATCAATGAGTTTTGTTTCCAGTTATGGACCATGTCTCAAAGAAGATGGAGAGAGATCAAGAAAGGTATCTCTGGCCTCCACATGGATACTTACACATTTACATACACACCATAATGCACCTATGAATACATCTGCACAAATAAACATATTACACATGTATCACACACACACACATCAGAAATCACCGTACACACTATGAATCATACACTCAAAAGGAAAACCAAGACGTATATAATACCATGTGAGAGACAGAATGATTATTACCAAGAATATAGAAAACTTTTGTCAGTGGTTGTCACGTAACTGAATTCTAATCACTTTTTATGACTTCTAATAGTGTTCCTTACTGTCTGGAGAATGATCTATGACAGCTATCTTTTCTGTTTCAAATGAATGAGTAATTTTAGCATGTAGCAGAATTTAAAGAAAAAAGTAGCAAGTAGCAGATAGAAACAGGAGATAGGTAGCAAGGCATTAACAAATTTGGCACTTCCAACATACAGCCAAAGTTATTGGGAAAACTTGTTTGAAAGAACAAACAAAGGTAATATCATCAAAAGGGGGAGGCTTACCAACTCAACAGAGAAAGAGAAGTTATGCTCTAGTTCCCGATTGAGAGTCTCTCTTAATGAGCTTCTAGTTTCCTCTTTTGAAAGAAAGAAGAAAGAAAGAAAGAAAGAAAGAAAGAAAGAAAGAAAGAAAGAAAGAAAGAAAGAAAGAAAGAGAAACATGGGATAACAGTAGGAATGTCTGTTGTCAAGGATACAATGCTTTTAACATCCTTAGTTACTTGCTGCTGTTTTGTGTTTTCCATAACAAACTAAAGCGCACAGTCTGATCCAGGACAGTGGTTTCAGTGGATTCTTTACAGAAATACACTTGGGTCTGAAAGAGAGGAGGTCCTCCTTGCTCCTAGAGCCTGCCTTCAACAGCTTAAACAGCATATGGTGATTTAGTAATGTATATTATATAAAGTAACAGAGACCAGTGAATTAATAGAGGTTATAAAAGAATGCATAACCTCATCTCTAGCCTTAATCTGTGTTGCAATGTCCAGGTATACCTTACTGCCTTCCCAAAGGATTTACAACAGATCATATTGGAACCTCACCATAATTTTTATATCGTAAAATTTGTGAAAGGAACAATTCTGGCAAGCAAATCCAACTCAAATCATGCTAAATGTATGTTTTATGTTTTAAATTGCCTAGATGCTTATAAGGATTTTATGACAGTTATTTGAGAAGTATCTCAGAAGTAGATCTTCCAACCAAGCATCAAAGTTGTTTAATGCAAAGTTTGAATATATATATATATATATATACACACATATACATATAGCCCTTTAAGTATGCCCAGATTAGTGATAAAAATGCCCATGTTCTATTCTTTTAAAATTGTTTATTATTTGAAGTTACACAGTCTATATTCTTTATTGTTTCTTTTCAAGATCTCACAAGCACATGTAATGAATAGACTTCCTGGACTCATAATCTCTATTCATTACATATTGCACTAATGTATTACATAAAGTTCTGGGTTTATTGTGGAAACAGAAATTAGGGAGCCTTCGTTGTTTACTGTTAAGAATCCAGAGATGTTTAAAGCTATCTTCATCAGTTTTCAATGTAGATTTTCAATTAGATGTTAATACAATGTACACCATTCTTCAATCGAGAATCAGTTATAATGTCAGCAGAGAGTAAATGCCATGGTATCATCTTAAGGACTGTTACAGAAAGGAATATTTTCCTTACATCACTATTAATATATGGTCATGAAACAACTCAAAGCTAATTTGAGTTTTACAGAAATGAGAATGAATTAACTGAGGACACCCTAACAACTTATAGTTGAGACATTTTGAATTTGCTTAATTTTTTAAAATACAAAATGTACCTATATAAGTCTGGTGTGGGAAGTCCTTCTGTATATGTGTTTCTTTTATTGGCTAATGAATAAAGAAGTTACTTTCAGCCAATAGCTTAACAGAATATAGCCAGGCTGGAAAAGATATATAGAGAGAGTAGGCAGAGTCAGAGAGAAGTCATGTAGCCATCACAGGAAACAGACGCCTCTTCCAGAGCCAGCAGAAACTTTGCCACTAGGCCACAACCTTGTGGTGGTGAACAGATTTGTGGAGATGGGTTAGTTTAGGATATAAGAGCAAGCTAGAAATATGCTTAAGCTATTTGCCAAACAGTATTGCTAATACTACAGTTTCTATGTGATTATTTTGGGTCTGAGCGTCTGGGAACGAACGAACAGCCTCTGCTAACACAAGTCAATTATTTAAAGTGTTCTAAGGTTATCTTTCACCCAGAAAAAAATGTTAAATTATCATTTTACGTGTGAAATTAGAGATTTAAATGTGATAACTGTGAATGTGCTAAATTTGAGAGATATGTGGGGAAATAATAGTAACACTGAATATAAGATTTTTAAAATATAGGAATCTGTCTAGTTCGTTAAGTATGAAGTATAATCTTTGTCCAAGTGGACAATCAACTGGTATCAGAAGATTGGCTTGTTATACAGAAATAAATCCAAACTGCCTATATTAGCTACTGTTTCCAAACACTGTCATGTACAATAGTGTATTAATAATTGACAAGTGAAATAGGGGAAAACCTTCAAGTTCAATTTATGATGGCATTAGAAACTAGAATCAGGTAATGGAGTAACTTAACTTTATGGTTAATTAGGAATGTGGGCAACCACTGAGTTAGATCATTAACTTTACGTGGTCTAACTCAGTGGTTCCCCACATTCCTAATTCTGTGACCCTTTAGGACTATAGTTCCCCCTGTTGTGTTGATGCCCAACCATAAAATTATTTTCATTGGTGTTTCATAACTTCAGTTCTGCTACTGTTAGGAATTGTAATATAAACATCTGTGTTTTCTGATGATCTTCAGTGATCCTTGCAAAAGGGTACCCCTTTGACTCACAAAGGAGTTATGACGCACTAATTGAGACTTGCTGAGTTAATAGATAAGGACACAGGGCACAAAAGTGTATGATGTTCTCCTGAAAGTTACATTGCAAGGCACAAGAAAATAAAGTTGAAAACTGACCTTCTGACACTCCTTTTAGAACAATTTCCATGCAATCATCAATGTTGATCTTTATGAAAATTAATTGTTGAACTAAATATCTAGTATACTGTCACAATCTGCCATGACGCCTTATATCCCAGCTTGCCCATACACCACGATATTCATGACAAATTGTCAATGATATTTTGATGTCGCCCTGTGTCTGATAATAAGTAGGGAGTGGCTCAGTGGTTGCTGAGGCAATTATGGGACTAGAGCTTGTTGTTTTATGAAGTTGAGGTTATAAATGAAAGGGTCAAACTTTCCCGGAACTGGAGATGGAGACTGAGGGCAGCCCAGGATGCTGTCAAGATGGGAAGTGTCGATTCCGATTTTGATCCTGAGGTCTTGGAGACAAGGGAGTACTAGTCTTTCATGCATATCTGATTATACTTTGTTCTTTTCCTCTTTTTATCGTGGAGAGGTGGCTTCTTCTCATAGGGCGTGTATCTGACCCATGCTATGAGTAATTAGCTTAAGGTGATAATGATGTACTCATTTTATCTTATTGGCCATAGGATCTTATTGATATGGGTAGTTACATTACCCATATCAAGCCAAAAGAAACAGATTTTATATTAAAAAAATGACCTAACACAACAGAAATAAAAAAAACTATAAAGAAAAAGTTCTCTGATATCTAAACTTATTTTTAGGCATTGAATTCCCATGTATGATGATGTATTTGGAAATGTAGATCTTCTGTGAAATTGGCAGAAAACGTGGAGAATTGTGAAGAAGTTTAACTAGTGTTGCGACAGCACTAAGAAGCTAAAATGACTGAAATTTTCTACAGTCAGCCCTTTCCCCTTATAAAAGGCTTAAGCCATTTTAGCTGGCAGCTTTTATTTATGGCCCAGTGTGTCCCACTGAACCTTGACTCTCATTGCTCTCCCAGTGCCCTCAACCTCCTTTCTCTGCCCTGCTGTCTTGCTCTGGGTCCTGAATGGCTGACCATTACAGACTACATCAACAGGAACTCTTTGCCCTCTAGTTTCTGGCTGGCATCAGCTAATAGAAGACTCCAGAAGATCAGAGTAATTTTTGTTTTCTACAGCTGTGGCTCTGGACATGGTTTTGGCCACAATTGGCTCTAAAAGATGCTAACTCTGGCCTGGTGGAATTTATATCTCAGGGACAGCTCTCGACTAAGTTTAATGACCCAGTTTCCTCCTCTACACTGGGGCATAGAATCATAACTTTGCAATTGCTACTCCTTGGTGTCTCAACTTATTTTTTTATGTCACTCATATTTGTCTTTACTTTTAAAAATAGTTTCTTTCTAAATCAATCTCAGTTGAGAATGCTTTCTACTTTTCACTAGGCTCCTGACTTTTCTGTATACTTGCTAGGAACTCCACTTCAAAAGTTTTAACAAGTACATCAAAATAAAGATCTTTCATTTTTTAAAATTGGTAATAATACTAGACCAATACAAATGTTTATAATATAGTTGGGAATATTAATCCAAGTACCACTGAAATGCTATAACACATAGAGTGTCACAAAATATACAAGTAAAACAATAGAATATGCAGAATTTTTCAGGCTAAAAATCTGAGATCAAGATATAAGCAGGGTGCATTTCTTCTGAAGACATTCACCATGATTTTCTTCTTGCTTCTGGTGACTTACTAATCCACAGTGATCTTTGACTGTGCACACACTACTTTCTGTGTCTTCACAGAATTCACCCAAGATTTCTTCACTCAAAATTTCTTTACTAAAGATTTCTAATTCCAGAATGAATGCTCTAAATCACTAAAGGGCAAGAGTGGGTGATAGCTAAGGCTCATGCTATCTTGGAAAAATTTTTATGTAATTGTTTTGATTAGAAAACTGGAAATCTTATTAGAATACGAGGGTCAGTATTTTCTTGTTAAGCTGTCTTGGAACAAAAGAAATCCTAAACTAGCAGTCTTTCATCATTGTCACAACATTACCTAAAATAATCAACTTTTTAAGAGTTGAGATTTGTTTTGGCTCATGGTTTTAGAGAATTCAGTCTATGCCCTTTTGACCCCCTGCATTTGGGGTTATCATCTGACAATATAAAATGGAGGAAACATATTCTGGAAGCATATCTCATATTCTGTGAATATGAGATCAGAGTCCTGATAGCCCTTTCAAGTATATCCCCATCATTGTCTCAAATTCCTTTTCGAGACCTTACTACTAAGATCCGCTCACAATAATACCACAAGTTTGTATCAAAAGCTTTTACACATGGCTCCTTGATAGACACATTATCAAAGTAATCTGCTAAATCAGGTTTTAGTTTTTAAAAAATTAACTAAAATTTTTAAATTTTTATTAGAAGTTTTTTTTTCCATACAGGTATACTTTTAATATATCCCTCCCTCAAATCTTTCCATATCCTTCTCATCTCTGCACAACAACTTTATGTTTTTTTCTCTCTCTCTGAAAAAAAAGGAACTACAACAACAAAAATAAAAAATGAAGATCAAAAGAGACTAAAATAGAAAGTCTATAAGACAAAGAAAATTACAAAAATAAAATAAAAATGCAAACACAAGAGGGGGGTAGAGAATACACATGGAATCCATTTTATGTTACACAGCTACTACTCCTGGGCATGGGGCTTGACCTGAGGTATGGTTTATAAGTGAGATCATTGGATAAACTGATTTTCACTTTTCCAGCATGTATCAGTTCCAAATAAGTTCTTAAACAGAGATGAAACTTTGTGTCCCTTTCTTCCTCTCAGTGCTGGAATTTTGCCTGATTTGAACTGGTGCAGGTTCAGCATTCTGTCACAGACTCTGAGCTTATGAGCACAGTTATATTCTCTGTTTAAGACATTGTTTCTTTGAGAATAGGGGCTTAAGAAAGACATTTCAGCTAGGGCTGAATTCTCTAAAGTAGCTCACTCTGCACAGTATTCAGTTGTGGGTATTTTTTTAATTACCATCTACATCAAGAAGAAACCACTCTGAAGAGTGTTTAGTGATGCACAAATCTATGGGTATAGCAATATGTTTTATGAGTGATTTTATTGTTATGTTCAATTAGCAGAATAATAGCAGGGTTTTCCCTGGGCCCATCACTTGTTTAGCCTCAGGTTCTTGGCCACTTTAGCAATGCAAATTATGCATTAAATTTCATGGAGTGTGTCTTAAATCCAATAGACAAAAATGGCTGGTTCCCCACGTAGCATTTGTGCCACCCTTGCACGAGTGTCTCCTGGAGACACGTCTCTGTTGTAGGTCATGGGTTTTATCTTTGGCTCTATGTTTTAGTTACCTTTCTTTTGCTATAAGTAAATATCAAAACAAAAATTAACTTGATATATTTTTTTGTCCAGATATTTTTGTACACAGTGCTAAAGGAGACATGGCAGCTAGCAGTCAGAACATGTATCAAAGAGTAAAGTTGGAAATATATACATAAGCAGTGAGAGTGAAGAGGAACTGAGGTGAAGCTATTGATTGACCCTCTAGGCCTAGCCAAGGCAGCCAACTTCCTCCATGTCTCCACCTTCCTAAAGGTTCTATAGACATTCAAATACATGAGCCTACAGGGAACATTTCCCATTAAGAAAAAATAAAGTGGAGAGAGGCGCTGAAAAGAACATTTTCTAGGAAACAGAATATTACCAAATTGGATGGCATTGCAAAATAGAATGAGCATCTTAACAGTTCATGTGGTAGTAACAATGAGGCATTTTAATCTAAGTTGTTTTTCTTTCCATAGAGTGATTTCTGATTCGCAGTACTTCTTTTCTGAACATTGCTTTATTTGACCAGATAAATGTCTTAGATAAATCTCATTATCCTCAAGGATGATTAGTTGCCTGTGGTTAGAGTAGGTGTGTTTTGCTGCTCTTTTACTGCTTATAATGTAGTTTAAAGGAATTTTTTATTACTTTTGAGGCCTAGAGCCCTTGTTTCTATATCTCTGTAACAGGGCTTCAGTGACTTGAAACACCAATCAAGTAGATACAGACTGGTAAAGCGGAAAATTTATTGAGGTCCAGTGAAATAAGAAGTATCAAATTCTCTCTATGATAAAGAAAGGAGAGATGCATGACTGTGATTTGCCAGCACATCTCTGTCATTAGATAAGTCAGCGCCTTTAATATCCATTAATGTTTTCAGGTGGATATGCTTATATTTCAGAAGCTTATGGGTGTGTACTGTTCAGAGGTATGGAATTGCCCAGCACAGGTTGCCTCATCTATTAACGTTCCTTGCCAGATACAATGTTACACACACTTACAAAAACTGTGTTTCACGGTTATTGGCCCTATTGATTCACTTCCTTCTCTACTATTCCCATGTACACTTACTTTATTTTAAGCACATTTATTGTGTGCCATAATGAACCATACCATGGTCAAATTAAATGAGGCATGATTCATTAACTATAATTCTCTGAGATAACTGTTGTCTCAAGATGTCCCAGAACAGAGTTAAGAGATGAAATAGTAGTTGAAATAAGAAATTGTGTGTCGTCTCTATCAGGTGTACTAGAACTGTAGGGGAAAAGGAACATTTAGGCACCACTATGTAGAAAAAGGAGACCAATCCTTCTTTACATAAAATATATATTTTGAAATTTTATTTACCAGAAAATATAAGATACAAATTGACATTGACCACCTCAATCTTTACCTCTTGATCAGGTACTGGTAATCAGAATGGGGATGACAGTCACAAAATTTTGAGTTGTTATTACTGGACCATAGTTTACCCATATTTCTAGAATCAGAGTAGCACACCATGGGAAGGCCAAATGTCAAGCCTAGATATAGTATTTTCTATCAAAAACTGGATGAAAGTATGAACTGCAAAGGAACCAACATGCTTGTTTTGGGCAGGATGGGTGAGTGGGAATCAAAGTAATAGACAGGAAGCATTTTATCCACCTAGCCATTTTCCATTGCCAGATTAAACATAGTTTTGGCATCATAGCTGCATTTTTTTCTGAATGCTAGTTATGATTCAGTTGTAAGTTTCTCATATATTCATATATTTGTAATTATAGTATTAACTCCTTTATCTATAAGTGAAGATATACTTCACTATTAGCTATCTGTTTCCTAGCCCTTTCTCCAGTTATAGGAGAAAGTAGAGAGGGGAGAATGCTGTTTTCTGAACTACATTAAGAATCTCATTAGATTTTGCTTTTTATGTTTTTACATTGTCTATTTAGCCTTCAATAATGTGCAGATCTGAGGCTATTACTAGAATGAAGGTATTGGTGTATGTAATGAAAGGAAACATTTTGATATGTTTTCCGTGCTGTGAGATCTGAGTATTATATTATTCCATCTATATCGTAAACTATACAGTGACAATTGCATGGAATTAAAAAATACACAACGATGTGTCATTCATAAGTAAGTAGTATACCATGAAATTTTTATGGAAAGTCTTAAGAAAACACTTAGAAAATATTGAAAGAGGTGTGTGATGTGTTGATTGTTATTTCGAGGCAAAGAACTGTTGAACCTTGTCAAGATTTAAGCCCATCAAAATAGTTTCTATTTCTTCACTTTCAGAAGTACGTTTTATTCAACACAGTGTCTTGGTGTCTGTGAGGCTCCATCTCACAAACAGCTTTGCTTTAGACACATGCTTTGAAAAGCCTCATACATTCTCTGCACATTCAGTATATCTCTTAAATAATTTAACCTTGAAAGAGCAGTGAGCTATTATTCTCATAAATGAAAAACTAGAAGCCATCTGTTGCTTTTAGGGAACCAAGGATGTACTCTCTGCTCTATTTTTATGCTGTACATGATTTTGCCATTTCGAGACTGTAAGAATAATATTTCCACAATTAATTCAATGTGAGAATCTGAGTTTACTTAATTTTTCCTTAAATTTAAATATGACGTAGTCTTTTTTTTTTAAATCAACAAACACTAGGATGTATAACTTGTCTACTCTTTGCAGCCCCAAATTCCAATGAATTTATTGGTGGCATATAAACTCAATAGCAACACAGTTCATTTCTTAATATGACTGTCCTTAAATGTAGGATGAGGACCATAGAGGAAACTCACTCACTGGTTTCTTTTAGCTATATGATCTGTCTGTCTTCATTTATAATTATATTTATATTGGGTTTATAGGATAGAATATCATAATACACTAAATTAGATTTTCCATACATGCTATCATCCATATGTGTGTGTGTGTGTGTATATACACAAACTATAAGGTTTGATTTAAAAGGTAAGTCCACTTAAATCCTTAATATACCTGAATTAAACACCCAAATTAAATGCCACATGCTAGCAAATACAATCCCCAGACCAAATATAGGTTCCTTCCTTTACAGTTGTTGGCCAATGGAGTTCAATATATGTCAAAATATTTTTATTATAAATGCTCTTCTTTAGTCTTTAATCTTCTTTAGAAAGATTGTAAGAGCCTGAAGTTGTGATTGACTTTAAAGGGGCTATTTCTTCTGGGAACAATGGGAAAGTTGCACATATAAACTCACAGTGATTGTGACAGTATTCACATGACTAATTGCAAATTCAAGCCAAAATCTCAGCATGGGTTGGGAAGGCAGGCAAGAATTCCCACAACCAGCTGAGGAGTTATTGGTATCTGATAGGTTTTAGGAAAGAAAAAGTCAGTTTTCTTTAACACCATGACCCTTGGTATGTCAACCATACGTTGGTGTAGCTAAACAACCTAAAAGTAGTTTGGCAGCACAAATAGGACTCAACAAAGTAGAAGGAGGAGGCGGAGGAAGATGGAGAAGAATGCATCTCTATGTTATTTCTATATTCCTGACTTGTTTAACAGTATACTGAAAATAATCTATACACTCTTTTTAAAAATATTACTCCTATTGTATTATACTCTGTTGAAAAATAAAATAAGAAATAGTAAATGAATAAATTCATTTGGAAACATTTTGCCATTTTAACTTCTGACAGTTGCAGTCTAAAAGTGATATATTTAAGTATCAATTTAACAAAGGGTAGATCTGTGATGAGTAATTTTGTCAATTCTCTGGATCCAAAATCACCTAATAGATACATTTCTAGACATATAATTGAGTGTATCTCAACACAGTTAAGTCTTTTATGTGGCAAGCCCATAACTATGAGCCTATTGAGTTTAAAAACTAGAAACTTTTCATCAAAGTTTAGGAACAAGATTGGGATGCCCATGGTTACTATTTCTTTTCAACACATTCCAGAAAGTCAGTACATTTAGACAAGAACAAATGAATAAATGTCATGGAAAAAAAGATGTTAAACTATTTGTATATTGATGACATGATCATACAGCTGGAATGCACAAAAGAATCATTCCAAAAGCTGATATAACTGATGAACAAAATGATTAAAGTTACAGCACACAAAAGTTGCAACATATTAAAAAACATTAGAAATAAGTATCATTTCTATATACTACTAGTAAACTTTCTGATAAATTAATATAGCAGTTGCAATTATATGAAAAGTTGCTTGGGCAAATTTAGTAAGGGCAAATATTTACACCCTTAGAAATATAGACAATGGTGAATGGAATTAAAGATGAGATGTGGGAAGATGACTTATTTGTTAAACGTTTTTAGCCCATCATGAAGACCTGAATTTGGATCTATAGTACCCATATAAAAAGCTAGGAATGATGATGCAGGCCTATAATCCAACCACTCGCAAGTGGAGACAGGATCCTATGAACTTGTTCACCAGTTTGTCTAGCTTAATCAGAGCCTCAAGGCTCAAGAAGAGACTGAGTCTCAAAAATTAAGGTGGAGATTGATGGAGGAAGACACATGACATTCACCTCTGGCCTTCACACATACACATGTGCATTTGTACATACTACAAACACACATGTGCAGCTGAACATAAATACAAAGCCACACACACATAAACATGTACACATACTAGCGTGCACACCTGCATTAAATAGTGGGAGATAGAAGGCATAGGAAGAAAGAAAGATAGAGAGGAGGGATAGAAAGATAGAGAGGGACATATACAGACTCACACACATACTAACATGTACACACTAATGTGTACACATGCATTAAACAGTGGGAGATAGTGAGGAGGAGGGCTAGAAAGACAGCTGGAGAGAGAGGAAAGAAAGATAAGGACATAAACACACACACACACAGGGATTGATTTAAGATGATGCATATAAATAAAATTGTAGGGACCAGTGCCAGGAGAAAAACACTTCTTCCTGACTTGATCACACAACCTAGACCCTTTTTGCTAGCCCTGGCTTGAATCAGAGCTACTGAGATTTGGAAATCCCTGCACCCATGGCTCAGTGTTAATGGCCAAAACTAAGTGACTGCTCTGTACACTAGCCCTCTGAACATGACCCAAGAACACTATAAAAGAACCACTTTCACCACCAAAATATCTATCTGTTCAGAGGCAGTTACCAGTCTGTGTTTCCCCCCCAAAAAAATCTCTGTGTGGGGTTTGTTGTGTGGTGGTGCTATTCCTTGGCACCTGATTGCTAAGATACCCTGTGCTGGAAAACCCTTACAAGAATGATATTGCATGACCATAGAATGGAAAAATTAATGTTGTTCAATTACCTAAAATTTCTAATTTGATCTACAGATTCAGTGGAATTCCTTCCAAAACTCCAAAGATATATTTTATGGGAAAAGCAATGCTCAAATTGACTATTTATTAAAATATGGTGGATTGAAATTACACCTTTAACTTACTATATATAAAAGAAACAGCGTGAAATGAATTAATATCCAAAATTTAAGATTGGAAAACATAGAAGTACTGTTAATGGGTCATCTATTGCCTCTGGGTGTTTTCCTCAGGCTTTTTGCAATCTATACTACTGACCTAGTCAGCTTGGCTATCAATGGTACAAATTTAGCCTTTATGATGAAGAAAATTATGACATATATAACAGTATGTAATTACCTAAACAATGTTAAATCAGGCAGAAAAAGAAAGACAAACACTAGGTGATGTATAATATATGTACAATCTAAAATATCAAACTATTAGAATCAGCAATTACAATGGTGATGAGAGCAAGTTTAAAAGAGAATGAAAGATGTTACTTACAAGGGCACAGTGCTCATTTAGGTAGGAGGATTACGTTGTTACCTGGTTCACAATATAAGGGACACTTCCAAAAATATTTTATATTTTAAATGCTTTTACAACAATATCTGAAAATACTTTTACAATCAATATCTGAATAAATCATGAATAATAAAATCTCAGGGTCAGAAATTGGGGTTCAACCTAAAATCTGAAAAACAAAACAGCCAGCCACTAGCTCCTACCTTGACATCAGTCTGAAAAGGCGATCCTGCCTCCCGGAATCTCAGAATGAGATTGTGTCTGAGAGCTGTCCCCCCATTTTATATCCCCCTCTAGGGCTGGGATTAAAGGACATGCATCACCTGATTTCTATGGCAACTAGTGTGGCTACTTGGATTAAGGGTCTGTCATTGTGGCTCCTGGGATTAAAGGTGTAGGTCATTGTGACTACTGGGATTAATGGTGTGTGTCAGCATAACATGGTCTGTAAGTCTAACCAGTAGGACTATTTTACTCTCAGATCTCAAGCAGTCTTATTAAAATACATTTGAAATGCTACTATATATGAAGTATTACATATGCATGTTAACCCAATTCAATCATTTTCTCCCAGAAGTATCATAGTATTATTTTCTACGACCATACATACTTAGAATTGATCAATTAAAAAGAAAAATAGTAGTAGTATATTAAATGAAAGGTTCTCATCATGTGAGGATCCAATGAGAAAGCAGTTATCTATCTACAAGGCAGAAAGAATGAACTTCCAAGTACATAGATATTAGACCTCACAACTCAAGAACCATAGAAAGCAATTTTCTTTTCATTTCTTCCTTTCCTTTCTTTCTTTCTGTCTTCCTTCCTTTCTTTCTTTTTCTTTTTTCTTTCTTCCTTTCTCCTTCCTTCCTTCCTTCTTTTCTTTCTTTCTGTTTTGGGGGTTTTAGTTTTTGGTTTTTCAAGACACAGTTTCCCTTTGTTACAGTGCCAGTTGTCCTGGAACTATGAGACCAGGCTGGTCTCAAACTCATACAGATCCACCTGACTCTGCCTCCCAAGTGCTAGGATTAAAGGCATGTGTCACGCCACCCTTGCCTAATTGTCTTTTGTCTAACCCACCATGTATGAGGTGTTTTGGTGTAGTAACCTGGTCATCTTAGGTATCAACCAGTGATGATCAGTAAGGATGTTCTAGATATAGATCATTTCTGATAGTAGAGACAGATTTCCACTTTTGACTTACCTTGGCAGGCTATCTGGAATTCCCGAGCTATTTTCTTCCTCTACCTCATCTCCTTCCTTCTGTTTCTTCTTTTGTGCATATCAGACTTGTCCCATGATGAAAACATTCACCCTTCTAATTATTTTTATTCTGTTTCCCTTTGACCCATGCAGATATTCCTGTACACATCAGCCTCCATCTTGGCATCCCTCTGAGAAAGCTCTAGTTTGACACAGAGGTCACAGAGGAGATGACAGTTTCCAAAATTTTATTGCTAAACTACAACTTTAAAAAAGATTCTAGGCAACTGAACAAAATCTCCAAATTGTTTAAACATCTTTTGGCATTTATGGGCTACTATTGTTGTCACATCATTACTTATTATAGGTCTGCTAAGGATTTTGATTTCCTCATGATTTATTTTGAAAAGTTAAGAGACTAAATAATTTAGAGGATCCATGAATATGCTCATTTCTTCTAAGTTATCATTACTGGACACATATTTGTTGATAATAATTGAAAAAATACATTCTTCTTGAAATACAATCAAGAGAAAGCAAAATATTATAATAAAAGTGTACTAAGAATAATCACTGTCTCTGCTTTATTTAAATATAAAATGCTACATTAATAAGATACTAATTTAAAATACTTTATAATGCAATTTTAATTTTGGCAAGTGATCATATTTCTGTGAATCATTCTTAGGTAGGTGTTTTCAATCCAACAGCCACTTTTGTTCAAAATGAATATTGCAAAGACTATAACATTTTGATTGTTGCTGACATTGTTCATTTCTGAACTTCCTAGTTTTCTGCTTTAGCCATAGTTGCTGTCTATAGGACAGAAATCATAGCATTGAACATTCATTTTAAAGGGCACTACAAATTAAAGCAAAGCATCGATCAGTTTAAACTGTATAATTTTGTGGCCACACATTCCCCTAATACTAACCTTATTGCATTCAAATATGTAGTGCTCATTTTTCCTTTAGTCAATTTTATCTTCTCTCTCAGCAATGCCACATTTATTCTATGCCTCACCTTACTCCCTTATCTATAAGGACAAAGGAACAGAAATCTTAAGAGAACTTCCTACAATTTAGCTCTCAAATAAAAACATAAAAATCTTCTGACAAAATGCTCACTGAGTACAATAGATAAAGTAATTTTGTTCATTTACTAAAATAATTTTTGCAGACTATTCCCTTCCAGGCATTTTTTTTTTTCTGGCACTGAAAAACAGAAGGAAGAAAATAGGGAAAATTCTTTCTTCACAGTTGTCAGGTAGCTGGACTGGTCCATAATTAGTGATTAAACAATCATCCTTTTAATTTTTTAGACCTAATAGTTTATTTTATTTATAAAAACATATTTCTAAAGATGGCAAATATTAATACTTTCTAAATGGTCAGAAAAAGTTCAATGAGAAGTCACACAAGCCCAAACTTGAACAAATTAAATTGCCTAGACATTTTCAATCCCAATAAAATTTCTAATAGTTAATTGCGATATTTGAAATATAATTATATCTTTAGTTGTTTTCTTTCTATATTTTCCAGACTATGCTTGCTTCTTTCTTCTGCTTGAAGTATAAAACTAACAGGATATTCTGATTGATGAAACTATTGAAGAATGAAGTTCCCACATGGGTGTAGTTGTCAATTCCTACGATCCACCACTATGCAGCCTGAGGTAGGAGGATCTCCAAAAGTTTGTGGTGAGCCTGGTCCACATAGTAAGTCCAGACTGCAGAGTCAGATCCTGTCAAAAGAATGAAAAAGAAAAGCAGAAAAGAACAAAAAGATGCTGTAGCATGAGGGGCCTGGTTGGTTTCTGTTCTCCCACCAGGTCCCCAGCCATTTAGGTCCCAAGGAAAATCACACAGAGAGTTGCCATAAGTTACAAACTGATTGGCCCATTAGCTCAGGCCTCGTATTAGCTCTTGTAGCTTATATTAATCCATTACCCTATCAATGTTAGCCACATGGCTCAGTACATTTCTCAGTGGGGCAGGTCACATCCTGCTTCTTCGGTGGTCCAGGCAGATCTGCCGAGAGAGCTTCCTGCTTCCCAGAATTCTCCTATTCTCCTTGCTCCACCTCTACTTCCTGTCTGGTTGGCTCACCTATACATCCTGGCTAATGGCCAATCAGCATTTATTTAAATCATGATTGACAGAATACAGACAATTCTCCCGCCCCACTTCCCCCTCTTTTTTTTTAAACAAAGAAAAATATCCATAGTTCATTTTTTGGGAATGTGGGTGTAGTATTCCAGGCTACTTCCAGCTGGTTGGGGGTGCTGATAATCTTATGGGGACCCAAAGAAAATTTAAGAGTCATGATCAAGTCCTGACTGGAGTATCCTATGAGTCTTGATCATCTCAGGCAGCAGTCCTGAATCTGTTCTGGATGTAGAACTCAGACATCCAGGCCATCTCTTCCTACTGGAGATTTCTCAGGTGGTCTTCCTTGATCACATCTGATTCTTCTTAACTCAGAATGAATCCACAGCCTCTCATTTTCTGTGGAAACAAAAGCAAAATCTCTTCTCCAAAGTAACATATCTTTTGACTTCAATTTTGAAGTCAAGGTATTTTCAAAATACCTATCTTGGATTAATTCGGCAGCATTTGTAAGCAAAAATCTTTTAGTAGCTGTTGGTCCTTCCTCATATTCAAACAATTCAAAGAAAGCATAATAACATACAGTATCAAGATTCTCTGTGTGTTTTTCATCTTTACATGGCTTTATTTTAAACTCTATTTCTTTTATTTTTACTTTTAACTTTTGGCTTTTTGAGACAGGTTCTCTGTGTATCTTTGTCCTGGAACTCACTCTGTAGACCAGGCTGTCCTTGAACTCACAGAGATCTGCCTGTCTCTGCCTCCCCAGTGCTGGGATTAATGGTGTGTGATACCACACCTTGAAGTCACAGAGGTCAATCTATCTCTGCCTCCCAAGTGTCGGGATTAAAGGCATGTACCACCACACCCAAATACTCTTTCTTTCTTTTTTACTTTAAGAATTTTAACCTTTAGCCTACATATATTTTTAACACACTATAAACCATTTAGAGGTTTTCGCTGTCTTTGAATCTATCTTTACTATATATCTCTCTTTTTCTGACCACACGAGTCTTTAATTTACCAAGCAATATGGGTAGGATAAAAGCCGTGGCTTTGATGGCTAGATCCAACCCATTCCTTAGCTTTCTGCAATTCCAGCCTCATGGCGGAGGTACTGGTTGTTCATTTTATTTTCTTAACTATTCCTGTTAGGAGATTGTGACTTGGATATAAAAGGAAGGGTGGAATCATGATATTTATATAATACTTACATTACACATCTTTGTGTAAAAGTCTCTGAGTATAAATGGTGAAGCCATTAACTTATGTATCCAAACCTGAGAGACCACATGAGTCAACTTAGGCAGTAAGCATAGAACAAGAGAAAGAAGGATACACAGAAGAATTTGATATCCTGAGGCCACACGTGACCTCAGGAAAGGATGACCTGGTGAATTAAATGCTACTGCTACAAATAAACCCCAAACTTCAAATACTGGATTCAGCAATGTGGTATCTGTGTGTGTAGCTGTAGTCACATATTGTGACGCCATAGCATTCTTTCATTCGAGGGCTCAAGACAAAATGGGTGAAGAAAACTGTAAAGAAGCACACACACACACACACACACACAAAACATATACAACAATATATAAGTATCAGAAGGAACATAGAAAGGACCCAGCTGGAGATGAGTGCAGAATACATTAAAACTCAGAACAGCAAAAGGACAGCTATTATTGAGCGGGATTTGGGACAATGGTAGATGCACTAAGAAGAGATTGAAGTACTGTAAAGACAGGAACCCATTTTTTGTTTTTGTTTCTGTTTTTGGTTTAGGACACAGCGTTTCTCTGTAGCTTTGGAGCCTGTTCTGGAACTAGCTCTTGTAGACCAGGCTGGCCTCAAACTCACAAAGATCCACCTGCGTCTGCCTCCAGAATGCTGGGATTAAAGGCGAGCGCCACCACCACCCAGTGACAGGAACCCATTTTATAGGCATTGTCTCCAAGGAACAGAAAAATTTCTTCCCTACACATGAAATAAGCCTCACCAAAGTGCACTTTCATTTCTGCGATATAAATCCTTCTCTTCCTTTATCAAACTGAAACAGATTCTGCTCACAAAAGCAGAAACCCTTTTCCTTCAATGCTCCTATTCTGATACCATGGTCACTCCTCTGCCATTGATTAAACTGAAGGCTGATATTTACATTTTTTCATTTTTCTCTCCTCAGTAGAAAGCTACATGGTTTAATAGCTATTTCAGGAAACTGTTCAGATTGTACTAATTATTTTGTGCTCTCTATCTCCATCATTCCTGTAAAGTATATGTTTTAGAACCTGGTTTATGCTCCTTCTGATACCAATTGTGACGGATTAAAAAGAGAATCATATTCATGATGTTTGTGCTCATGGTATCCTGTTCCTGCTTTCAGTTGTCAAAACTTAAGCAAGTCACTTGGTCACATTTAGACAGCATTTTTTAAGTTTAAATTCTATAGCATTTTTGATTCAGTTATTACTGTTATGCTTTATCAAGCAAAACCAATATTTATTCTTGGTCTTCACTCCATGTATATTTATGCAGTTACATTCTAGAAATGACCTTGTCACTGATGAGGTTACCATTGGGGACACATCTCATCATCATTAACATAAAGTGCCTTATGCTTTCCAATCCTAAAGCCTGAAGTCTGGAAGAATTATGCCTCTGAGTTATTACTCAGCACTCAAAATATCATTATGAATTGAGGTTAATGATAATTACCTACATTAAGGTCAATGTAAGACTTAAGTTTGGAAATCATCAGCCTTTTTGTCATATGATGTCACTGTAAATTTCTCCCTAGCTTTCCTAGTGGGGAATCGAACTGATGCACACTTTACATTTACTTACAGAAGTATAAGTTCATTGTGAGTCTCCTCCCCTGGGAGGCATAGGCACATGTTTCTTCATAAACAGGTATTAATTTAAGGATAAGTTATCAGCAAAGACCTATACTTGGTGGGAATAACATTGTCATATACACATGTCATGCCTGAAATTACACAATGATTTTGTTGTAAAGATATTTTGTTTGCAAACAAATTCTATGCTTAAAGGAGAGAAAGTAAGATTTCACAAAAAAAAGAGTCAGAGTCTTAAGCAAACTGTATATGAAATTAACTCCACTTCTTGACTTTTAAGAATTGTAAGTAAAGCAACACATGTATTGGTGCTGTTTGGATTGCATATTAATAAGCTGCAGAAAATCATCTTAATTCAGTTAAGCCACAAAAATGAGTGAAAAGCCTGTTTTTCAAATTTCACTTTCAAATTTTCATACAAAATTGTACCTATTTGATTCATACCCTGTCTAAGATACTTCTCTGTCTGTATATATCAGGGATGGATTTTCATTAGGAGACTGACTGCACGTATTAGTAGAAGAAACCAGTTCATACCTAGCTAAGCTCTACTTCCACATTAATAAGATTTGTTTTGTATCTGAGCTCCTACAGTATGATGGGCCACACATATTTATAACAGATAGTCAATGACAAATTGGATGATAAAAAGTAACAATTATGGAGTATAATAACAATTCATATTTTGTCATCTCTGATAACTGAATAAATGTCATTAAAGAAAGTTTGAATTGTTATGTGATAAAGTATGCATGTATTTTCAACTAACATATTTGTCATGTACTCTTTAGAGTTTGACAAGAGACTATCTCATCTCCCATGATGGTTACAATCCAACCAAGGACGGAAAATCCTTGTAAAACATTAGAGAATTCAAAGATCACATCTAATTAGCTGCTAAATCAAGTCTAACTTCTTGTTTGGAGCAGAAAATATCAGTGAAGCTTCTGGAGCTAGAAAAATCCTGTGAGTTTTTTGTTGTTATAAGATGAATTGGTTTTATCTGTATGAGTGTTTTACCTGTTACCTAGATGTCTATTTGTGGACCAGCATGCCATGGACATGTGTGCTGTGCTTGAAGGTCAGAAGAGAGCATCCGATACCATGAAACTGGAGTGTCGGATAAAAGAGAACCAGAGTTGGTCTAGAAAACTAAACTCTGGTTCTCTGTAAGAGCAACAAATGCTCCAGTCACTTCTCTCTGGATTTTATTGGTTAATGAATAGGGAAGGTTTCCTACAGAAGTGCTGCCGAGTGAAACCTGATATTGATGTCTTAACTTCTGACTACCCTCATGACCTGTAGCAAAGACACCCACTTCTAAAACATTTCAGTTGTTAACGCTTATAATAGCATTTGTCAGGACCCTTCACTAATTTGTTTTATATGCTTTATGGATTATGGATCTAATCTAGCACATATTCATAGACAGTGAGCATGGAGCTAAATAAATACAGTAGGAGATTGATACTGAAAAATTGCCTACGTTGATATTTTACATTTCAGTTTTATGGACTTTGTAACTGAAGATAGATATAATGGATTTTAAAACTGTAGGACACTTGATCATTAATGACTTTGTCTAGACTTTTAAACACCCAAAAGCTTGTCTCACTCAAATCTGTCACAAAAATTGATTTTTTTTACAGACTCTTTGTCCTTGAGCATAGAGAAAATCTCCACAAAAAGTTTCTTTTAAAATATCAGCAAGTGGTGAAAGTTCACCTGGTTGTATCTCAGAAAAATTCTATACAGAAAAAGAAAACCTTCACATGTAGTGAAAGGCACCAAAGCTGAAGTCTTTGTATAATCATGCAATACCAGCTTCAACTTCTCCAGTCCAAATTTCTTCATAATTTTAATCCTGTCAAGGAAGGCATCCCAGTTCCTAGAAGTATCAGAAAAGGTAGTAGAAGAGGAAAAAATGTAAATAGAGCTCCCACTATCCCCTTTGTAAAGAGAAGGCACTTTATCTATGTTCAATCTTGAAAGCTTAAGAAAACCAAAGATTTGTTACAGTGAACTGATGCTGACTTCACTTAATGAATTTTTTGAAATCCTGATGACAAAAATAAAAAAAAACACCCAGGTTCAAAGAGGGTGTAGCTCTAGGCTGAAGATCTATTGAAAATTATGTATTTATTCTGACCTACTATCCGTGCATATTGCTGTTATTTCTAAAGTTAAGAACCTGATAATACACTCAGAGAATTATGGTGCATGTTAATTTGATAGTCTTCTCTCATTTTCATGCAAAATAAACACATATCTGTATATGGAACAGAAACAGAAGGCAGCAAAGAGATGATCAAAATTTTTATTATTCATATGTCATGAACTACTGCTCTTTTTACAATAAAATGTACTTGTAAGGGAAAATTGATATTCTTTGGAAATATGATGTTTACCATAATATTTCACGGAAATTGCAAAGAACAGTGAGTGATGGACAATTCTCAGGGAACTATTCCAGGGATTTAAATGATTAGTTCACCTGTTGTGCTATTGTTTAATTCATTCTCCACTGATTTATGTTCATAATTCTGTAACATTGCTCATGTATATGAAGAGGATGGGCTTACCACACACTGTAGATACATCACGTAACACTGAAATATGTTGATATGGCTCCAGAGATGGGAATGCCAGACACGTTTCCATCATTCTAACAGTGTACACAGCAGACCAATCCTTTTCTGCAAAGAACCTGTCTCCCAGCTCCATTTTCAGCATGTGAAGCTGACAACAACTCTATTGATATTATTTAATGGAATATTCTATGTAGAAATATATTTCTGTGAAGAAAGACATCATTGTTATTATAGAATTCTTTCTATCTGAAAGTAAATGGAATTTTTCTAAACAGATCATGCTTCATCTACCTTCCTAATTAATTATCTGCTGCTTGTGATGTTTATTACCGAAATTGCTTCATGTTCGGAGGAATATTGCTAGAACAGATCACAGTGCTTATTAGACTACAGAATGGGAGCTATTGGTTACCACTGCATTTTACTGACTGTTTCAGATATGAGAAAATGAACAATGATTTTGTTGGTGGGGAAATTTCTTCCCATCAAATAAACATATATACCAGGTACTCAGTTTCTCTATGGATGCCATGATCATTCACTGCGTATTTTATGCATTTATTAGCTTGTTAAATTATGTAAACAATACTAAATAAAAACAGGTGGAGGGTGATAAGGCAAGCTATTACTAGGGAACTCACTATGCAGCAATTGTGCGTAACGTCATAAGGAAAGCTGTGTTTTATTTTTTTGATGACACGTTTTCTGATTACTCTAGCCTTGCTTGCCACTAGCTCTCCCAAACTGCACACTTTAGCATTTTTAGTGTTTATATTATTTGCCATATTTTCATTTTGTAGCATTGCTACCACATGATGCAGACTTTGGAAACAGCGTTTTTTCTCTTCTCTGACTATAATATGCTTAACACAGTGTTGAAAACAAAACAAACTGCTGTTTATTAAAGCAAATAAGGTTATCAACACAATGACCACAATTAATGCAAAAATAGTGAGTTTAAAATATGTTTCCATTCACTGCAGCCTGCATAGCATGAATGTTTTTAATCCTGCTTCTTTGACAGAGGCAGCTAAAGTGCATTCATCGAGAAGTCTTCATAGGTGCTTGACTAAGAATGCAAGGGTCTGAAGGGAGAAAAGGAAAGGGATAACTGATGAAATTATAATTTGTATCAGAAAATTTCATGGGTTCCTTTGGATCCAGGAGACAAGAAATATTGTACAACATTCATTGTTCTCTCTAAGACATTCAAAAGGCCCTTGAAAATATCCCATTTATTTTTTGTGTGACTTACTTTCTGATGTTAAATCCCAAATTCAAATTTTATGTGGCATCCTTAATTACTAAGGTTTTCTTGATGTTCTGTTGTCTTCCCAACAGCACATAATACTTTTATGTGAAAGGATGACTTGATTGCCTTACAATACAAGAATCGTTTTAAATACATCCCTAACAGCAGTGTATAATATCTACATTATAATGGCCTTCAGTATTTTACTTGTGCTCTCTCATTTTTGCTAACTATCTTTTCAAGCTTTACCATTTTATAAGTTTATAAACCTTAGCCTTTCATAGTCAGTCCTTTTATGAAGATGTTTTCTGTGGTTGGATGTGAATCCACATCTTCTATTACTGTTTTATAATCCCATTTCCCATTGAGAGTCCATGTAACTTAAGAAAAACTAGTTCTCAGTCTGCTCTCAAGGCTAGGTTGTCTGACTCAGGATCATTGTTGGCTGTTATACTCTATTCAATGTGATCACGATGTGCAGCCAATTCTATGTAGAGTAAATGCCCCTAATCTTTCTGATGTTCTGGAAATAATAATAATAATAATAATTATTATTATTATTATTATTATTATTATTATACAGAATGAAGGGAAAAGTGTCTATAGTGAGCTGGGAAACACATTTTTAGATCATGCAATGATTCAGGCAGAAAACACAGTAGAAGACAAAGGGAAATGTGTCCTGGTTTGGTGATGTCTTTGTCATCCAGAATCACACTCAAAGAAGAAGTGTTTGAATTATATTTGGATTTTTTTGAAAGTGAAGTCAAGAGAAATATGTTTTCAGTCACAGATAAAATGGATTTGTGATTTCATCTTTAACTTCTATGTTTTAAATTTTGAAACATCTCTCTACAAAGCCTGGAAGACCTCAGACACTTGATCCTCCTGTGCCAGTCTCTCAAGTGCAAAATTTAAAACCATGTCACCATAAGTAGTGTGAGCACATTGAACAAACACACACTTGAAGAAGTTGACCACCATTTTTCACATACTGCTATTTTTTTTCTCTGTATCCTTTCAATTTTAATGTACTCTTACTTACTAAAGTGAATTCTATGATAACATTTTATTCAAAGTCAAACACACTCAACATGTGTCTATAACTGAAAGAATTCATAACCTCTTGAACATAGGTAAGACTACAATTTAGGTCTGTGGATTTTTAATATAGATCTTTATCTACTTCAACATTTCTCAAGGAAATGACCCTCAAAATATATCTCTTAGTTAATAGCATTTCCAGGGAGATATTACTTTGTGTTTAAATAAATTAGAAAATTTTATTCCACTGCTTTAAATATATTTATATGAGTTTCTTTTCTGTCTTTATATCTTAGAGACTGCATGAATTACAGAAGACAGAGCAGGGAGAGAGAAAGACGGAGAGAGAGAGAGAGGGAGAGAGACTGAAATTTAACATCTCCAGGCCTCATCTTTCATGGGATCTTTATTGATGCCCTATCCTCAGGGTCCCAAGCAGTAAAATACTAGTAGCTTCACTCTTACCTCATGCTTGACACTTTATAATTATAATGCCAGTCAATGATTATAGCAATACAAAATTCTTTGTCTATAGTACTTTTATTTATGTAAATTTTATGTTTTGAGGAACATTATTTTGCCATGTTTTTGACATGGAATATTGATTTGGGTAAAATATTGATCTGGTAAAAATACCAGAATTTTACATTTTTAAATTTGAATTATAATTTACTTGATTAAATGAAACTTACAATATACAAAAATGTTTACTATTTGCTTAGTAAATGTCAGAGGTATTTGTGAAAGTATTATGGATGGTAAGAAAAATACAATTGTTAGATTGTTTAGAAAATTATCATTGCTGTCACAGCTATTTTATTGTACTGAGAGGAAGCAGAAGAAAATAAGCTCAGAGAGAGGAGCTTGAGAAAATTCATGATTATAACATAATTAATTCACAATGAGGGAGGCAAACCTGGGAAAATGTTGGTGATCTTAAAGTCAAACAGCTTGTTTGAAACCACAACAAATACTAATATTCTTCCTAGATATTCTACTCCTTTAGTATTGATTGTTCTTTCTTATTGCTGTGACCAACTATCTGGAGAAAATTAATCTTTTCTTATGTTTACAGAGGTTTTAGCTCATTGTGTTTGAGAGGGCAGAGTAGAACAGAGTGGTTTATACATTGCAGGGAAGGGGAAGATGGGAAAAATACTTGTGCTTTTTCTGTCTTTTTTAAAAAAGGTATTTATTCTTTTCTCATATATTACATCCTGGCCACAGTTTTCCTCTCCTTCCTCTCATGACATCCCCTCACCTCCCTTCTCTCTCAGTTCTATTCCTCCTCCACTTCACTTCAGAAAAGAGCAGGCCTCCCAGCCCTATCACCCGAACACTGCATAACAAATTATGGTAAGACTGGGTAGAAATTCTCATATCAGGGCTGCAGGAGGCAATCCAGCAGGAGGGAAAAGGTCTCAAAAGCAGACAAAAGACTCAGAGTCACTTTACTCCCACTGTCAACCCTCAACCTGGGAAGAGACTTTTATTTTTTTCTTTCCACCCATTTCAATGAAGATATCCAGCCTTGAGCATGGTGCTGTCCACCACTGCCTCACTGGTTAGTCTTTTCTAGAAACACCCAGCAAATAACTCAGAGTTGTACTACACTAACTTTATAGGCATATTTCATGATTAATCGTAATCTTTCCACTCCCTGGTTAGGTGAAAGCCAAGCATATCTTAAACCCTTCATTTCACTCCTGTTCTATAGAAAGCTCAGGGCTATCCACAGTGCAAAATCTGTCCATTTCATCACTGAGACTTTTCACAGTATCAAAAGCTCCAATACTTTTAAAAGCCACCTTCAACATCTCTGACAGAAAGGGGGAACTCTAACGAGTGAGACTTACATTCAAAATGAGAGTTCCATATTTGCAAAATACAATAAAACGGAGAGAACATTTACATTCTAAAAGAGAGGAATCGGGAAATCACCAGGAAGAATGAGACCAACCAGGTAAACACTATAGTCTGTAATGAAATGACTGACATCTGAGGCATGTGGTATTTTCATATGAGTCCCAGTGGTCTTGGGAAGACCTACTTCTAAGTCATTTCCATCCACAGCATAAACAGCCTTTCCTTTAGGCTAGCTCTATTTGTTGGCTGGCGATGTACATTGGTGCACATTATACATTCTTGGCATCTCCAACCTCTTGGGGACTCAGTTATCACTTAGGCTTGTTTCTCATATCTTTTTCTCCAGGCTTTCCAGCAGAAATTATTTCCTTGTCATATGTTGTTCTTCTTCTGAAATGTTGTTCCAAACCTTCAAGACTTAATCAGTTCTGCATGTTTATAAAAAGAGCATCTCTTAGACAAAATCAAGACATAGCTGGGTTCTCTGGGACAGTGGTTAGAGTCGTTGTTGAGTGACTAGCAGCTGAAAACAGTAAATAAATCCTGTGGAAAGGGATTTCCTAGGAGACTTTATATAAAAAAACAACATTTTCCAAGGTCATTGTTTTCTCAAGGAAAAGTGTTAAATTGCTTCACTTTTTACCCTTGAGTCCCTCTTGGATCATTCTGATGTACCCTCAAGGCATTTTGCCTATTATCCTGAAGTAAGAAACAAACTTATTTCTAGAAACCACACCTTCCTTGGCAATAGGGAATAGACCCCTTTTCAGGGCAAGCTGCCTATCTTGAAAGTTCTTCTGATCAATATTTTGCTTCTAAATCACATTAACCTTAAGCTAAAATGAGCCAGTTATACTCATCCTGCAATAATAAATTATCTTTGCTCATAACAATTAGTCTACCAGTTTTATATACAGCCTACTACAGAGTTACAAGCCATGTATAGAAGACAGACAATATTTTTTTTCCCATGAGGCAAAAGAATGCTCTCTATTCTAATTATCCAGAGTATGCTTGGGTTCATCTGAAACCTCATGTGCATAGGCTTTCCTCTCCACATCATCACTCTCTTCAGAGCTACCAGCAGAAAAACTCATTAAGCTCTGTCCCTCAAACTGTAGGGTTTTCTTTCTCTTTTGGTACCAGTGTTCTGTATTGATAGCTTCTTTCATTGTTATGACCAAACACCTAAGAAGAAAATGCTGGAAGAAGAAAGATTTATTTCAGCTTCTAGTTTTTGAAGAGTCAGTCCCTTCACTGTGATGGTGAAGCAAAGGAGACCACTTTCAGTAGCTACCCCTTTATCTTTAAACCTTAGACTTTATTTGCACTATTGTCCATAGCACAATGTTGCCGAGCTTCTGGATGGGTTTCCTTAGTTAGTCCTTCCTTCCTGAAAATGTTTCACAGGCACACACAAATATGATCTTTCCCAATGTTCAAAATGTGTCTCAGTCCTATCAAGATTATAATCAAAATTAGTGTCACAAGAATGAAGGAAATAACACAATAATTTGGATACATTTTATAAAAATTAATGTTTTCCTTAATTATATCTATGCCCCAAACTTTACCATAGGTAAGTACTTTGATTTTATTATGCTCTTAGCAGTTCGTTATACTTTCAAAATATTGTTCTTCACAAGCCTTCTAGGTACAAACCCCTAGTCATTAAAGGCTTTAGACAGTCAGAAAAGGAGCAATTGCTCTGGACTTGAATAGGTAGAAAATCTTCCTCATGGGATAGCAGAAACTTGGCAGGGAAGACCTGATACAATCTGGAGAGGTGAGGAATGATTGATTTTTAAAAAGAAATAAATGAACCACTGTGGATACCTGGTACGGGACAATTGGGTTTAATTCTGTCAATCATGTTTTAAATAAACACTGACTGGCTAGTAGCCAGGCAGGAAGTATAAGTGGGACAACCAGACAGGAAGTAGAGGCGGATCAATAAGAACAGGAGAATTCTGGGAAGGAGGAAGCCCATTCCTCCCCAGTCCTGTCCTGACCACAGAAAAAGAAAGATGTGATTGCCCCATTGGAAAAGGTACTGAGCCATGTGGCTAACATAGATAAGAATAATGGGTTACTATAAGTTATAAGAGTTAATAAGAAGCCCGAGCTAACAGGCCAATCAGTTTATCATTAATATAGACCTCTGTGTGATTTCTTTTTTTCCCATATTCTTTTATTTTTTTCCCTTCAAAAAAAAAAGAATTTACATTTCCTCCCCTTCTCCCAGTCCCTTCCCAGTCCCCCCACCACTGCTTCCTTAAAAGAGGGCATGGTGCCCAGACCTGTGGGAAGTCCAAGGCCCTCCCCGCTCCATCCTATCCTAGGAAGGTGTGCATCCGAATCAACTAGGTTCCCAAAAAGATAATACATGCAGAGGAGATAGGTCTTAGTGTCATTGTTGATGGATTCTCATTCTGCCCTCATTGGAATCCACATTTAGAGAGTCCAGCTTGATCATATGCTCATTCAGTCCTGGTCCAGCTGGATCTGGTGAGCTCCCATTAGATCAGGCACACTGTCTCAGTGGGTGGTCCAGCCCCTCGCAGTCCTAACTTCTTTGCTCATCTTCCCCCGCCTTCTGCTCTTCTACTGGACCTTGGGAGCTCAATCCATTGCTCTGGTGTGAATGTGGGTCTCTGTCTCTATCTCCATCCATCGGACGAAATTTCTATGGATGTGATCAAGATATTCATCAGTGTGACTATGGGACAATGATAGTTCTGGCACCCTCTCC
>PVIU01008264.1:45528-84897 GCA_004026605.1 Ondatra zibethicus
CTTCCCCCTCTCCCCTCCCCCTGCCCCCTACCCCCACCTCTATCCTCACCCCCGTATTCCCACCTTATGCCTGGCAATCTTGTTTGCTTCCAATTTCCAAGAAGATCTATATATGATTTTCTTTGGGTTTGCCTTGCTATTTGGCTTCTCTGGGCTTGTGAGCTATAAGCTTAGTGTCCTTTGTTTTATGGCTAGGGAATACATACCATAATCGTCTTTTTGGGTTTGGGTTACCTCACTCAGGATAGCGTTTTCTATTTCCATCCATTTGCATGCAAAATTCAAGATGTCATTGTTTTTTACTGCTGCGTAGTACTCTAATGTGTATATATTCCACACTTTCTTGATCCATTCTTCCATTGAGGGGCACCTCGGTTGTTTCCATGTTCTGGCTATTACAAATAATGCTGCTATGAACATAGTTGCACAAATGCTTTTGTAGTCTGATTGGGCATCTCTTGGGTATATTCCCAAGAGTGGTATTGCTGGATCCTGAGGTAGGTTGATTCTCAATTTCCTGAGAAACCGCCACACCGATTTCCAAAGAGGTTGCACAAGTTTGCATTCCAACCAGCAATGGATGAGAGTTCCCCTTATTCCACATCCTCTCCAGCATAGGGAATCGTTGGTGTTTTTGATTTTGGCCATTCTGACAGGTGTAAGATGGTATCTCAAAGTTGTTTTGATCTGCATTTCCCTGATCGCTAAGGAAGTTGAGCATGACCTTAGATATCTTTTGGCCATTCGAATTTCTTCTATTGAGTAATTTAGAATTTTAATGTCCAGTTTCTTCAGTTCTTTTATATTTTGGAGATCAGACCTTTGTCTGATGTGGGGTTAGTGAAGATCTTCTCCCATTCAGTAGGATGCCTTTTTGTCTTAATGACAGTGTCCTTTGCTATACAGAAGCTTCTCAGTTTCAGGAGGTCCCATTTATTCATTATTGCTCTTATTGTCTGTGCCACTGGGGTTTTACATAGGAAG
Organism: Ondatra zibethicus; assembly: GCA_004026605.1. NCBI lineage: Eukaryota > Metazoa > Chordata > Mammalia > Rodentia > Cricetidae > Ondatra > Ondatra zibethicus. The sequence continues at coordinate 46,513 of PVIU01008264.1, forward strand.
TGGTCTCCTGTGCCCATGTTTTGCAGGCTGCTTCCCACTTTCTCTTCTATCAGGTTAAGTGTGGTCCGATTAATACTGAGGTCTTTAATCCATTTGGATTTGAGTTTTGTGCGTGGAGATAAGTAAGTATCTATTTTCATTCTCCTACAGGTTGACATCCAGTTATGCCAGGACCATTTGTTAAAGATGCTTTCATTCTTCCATTGTATACTTTTAGCTTCTTTGTCAAATATGAGGTGTACACAGGTTTGTGGATTAATACCCGGGTCTTTGATTTGATTCCATTCGTCAACGTCTCTGTTTTTATGCCAATACCAAGCTGTTTTCATAACTGTTGTTCTGTAATAGAGTTTGAAGTCAGGGATGGTAATGCTTCCTGCAGTTCCTTTATTGTATAGGATTGTTTTGGCTATCCTGGGCTTTTTGTTTTTCCATATAAATTTAGTTATTGTTCTCTCAAGTTCTGTGAAGAACTTTGTTGGGATTTTGATGGGGATTGCATTGAATCTGTAGATTGCCTTTGGTAGAATTGCCATTGTTACTATATTGATCCTACTAATCCAGCGGCATGGTAGATCCTTCCATTTTCTGGTGTCCTCTTCAATTTCTTCTTCAAGGTCTTAAAGTTCTTGTCAAATAGATCTTTCACTTCCTTGGTTAGTGTTACCCCAAGATACTTTATGCTATTTGTGGCTATCGTGAAAGGTGATGTTTCTCTGATTTCCCTCTCTGTTTCTTTATCCTTTGTGTATAGGAGGGCTACTGATTTTTTGAGTTGATTTTGTATTCTGCCACATCACTGAAGGTATTTATCAGCTGTAGAAGTTCTTTAGTAGAGTTTTTGGGGTCACTTATGTATACTATCATATCATCTGCAAATAACGCAAGTTTGACTTCTTCCTTTCCAATTCGAATCCCCAAGATCTCCTTATTCTGTCTTATAGCTATTGCTAGAACTTCAAGTACTATATTAAAGAGATATGGGGAGAGTGGACAGCCCTGTCTTGTTCCTGATTTTAGTGGAATCGCTTTGAGTTTCTCTCCATTTAATTTGATGGTAGCTGTTGGCTTGCTGTATATTGCTTTTATTATATTTACATATGAACCTTGTATCCCTAATCTCTCCAAGACCTTTATTATAAAGGGGTGTTGAATTTTGTCAAATGCATTTTCAGCATCTAATGATATTATCATATGGTTTTTTTCTTTCCGTTTATTTATATGATGAATTACATTGATAGATTTCCATATGTTGAACCAGCCCTGCATCTCTGGGATGAAGCCTACATGATCATAATGGATGATCTTTTTGATATGTTCTTGGATTCAGTTTGCCAGTATTTTATTGAAAATTTTTGCATCGATGTTCATGAGTGAAATTGGTCTGTAATTCTCTTTCATGTTTGCCTCTTTGTACGGTTTTGGTATCAGGGTAACTGTAGAGTCATAAAAAGAGTTTAGCAATGACACTTCTGTTTCTATTATGTGAAACACCTTAAGGAGTATAGGTATTAGCTCTTCTTGGAAGTTTTGCATTAAAACCATCTGGTCCTGGGCTTTTTTTTTTGGTTGGGAGGTTTTTGATGACAGCTTCTATTTCCTCGTGACTTATAGGTCTATTTAAATTGTTCACCTGGTCTTTATTTAATTTTGGTATATGGTATTTATCTAAAAAACTGTCCATTTCTTTTACATTTTCCAATTTTGTGGCATACAGGCTTTTGTAGTAAGACCTAATGATTCTCTGAATTTCCTCAGTGTCTGTTGTTATGTCCCCCTTTTCATTCCTGATCTTGTTAATATGAGTATTCTCTCTCTGCCCTTTGAATAGTTTGGATAGGGGTTTGTCGATCTTGTTGATTTTCTCAAGGAACCAGCTCTTTGTTTCATTGATTCTTTGGATTGTTTTCTGTGTCTCTATTTTGTTAATTTCAGCCCTCAGTTTGATTATTTCCAGTCTTCTACTTCTCCTGGGTGAGTCTGCTTCTATTTTTTCCAGAGCTTTTAGGTGTGCTGTTAATTCACTAATGTGTGCTTTCTCCATTTTCTTTATGTGGGCACTCAGTGCTATGAACTTTCCTCGTAGCACTGCTTTCATAGTATCCCATAGGTTGGGGTATGTTGTGTTTTTATTTTCGTTGAATTCAAGGAAGACTATAATTTATTTCTTTATTTCTTCCTTGACCCAGGAGTGGTTCAGTAGTTGACTGTTCAGTTTCCATGAGTTTGTAGGCTTTCTGGGGGTGGAGTCGTTTTTAAATTCTAACTTTCCTCCATGATGATCGATAAGACACAGGTGGTTACTCCAATTTGTTTGTATCTGTGGATGTTTGCTTTGTTACCGAGTATGTGATCAATTTTCGAGAAGGTTCCATGAGATGCTGAGAAGAAGGTATATTCTTTCCTGTTTGGGTGGAATGTTCTAGGATGTCTATTAAGTCCATTTGATTTATTACATCTGTTAGTTCTCTTATTTCTCTGTTAAGTTTCTGTCTGGTTGACCTGTCCATTGGTGAGAGAGGAGTGTTGAAATCTCCTACTATTAGAGTGTGGGGTTTGATGTGTGCTTTGAGTTCTAGTAATGTTTCCTTTACATAAGTGGATGCTTTTATATTAGGGGCATATAGATTCAGGATTGAAATTTCATCCTGATGGATTATTCCATTTAAGAGTATAAAATGTCCATCTCCATCTCTTCTGATTGATTTTAGTTTGAAGTAGATTTTGTTCGATATTAGTATAGCCACACCCACTTGTTTCTTAGGGCCGTTTGATTGAAAATCCTTTTCCCAACCCTTTATTCTGAGATAATGTCTGTCTTTGTGGTTGAGGTGTGTTTTTTGTAAACAACAGAATGTTGGATCCTGTTTTCGTATCCATTCTCTTAACCTGTGCCTTTTTATAGTTGAATTGAGTCCATTGATATTAAGTGATATTAATGACCAGAGGTTATTAACTGCGGTTATTATTTTAGGGTTGTAGAGTTTGTGTGTTTCCCTTCTTTGAGTTGTGCTAGTGGAGGGCTGTTAGATGTCTGTGTTATTATGGGTTGCTTGCTTCCTTTAGATGTGGTTTTCCTTATAGTACTTTCTGTAAGGCTGGGTTTGTGGCTATGTATTGCTTAAAGTTGTTTTTAACTTGAAATACCTTGTTTTCTCCATCGATTGTGAATGAAAGCTTTGCTGGGTATAGTAGTCTGGGCTTGCATCCATGGTCTCTTAGTGTCTGCAGCACATCTATCCAAGACCTTCTGGCTTTCATGGTTTCCATAGAAAATTCAGGTGTAATTCTGTTAGGTTTACCTTTATACGTTACTTGGCTTTTTTCCTTTGCAGCTCTTAGTATTCTTTCTTTATTCTGTATGTTTTGTGTTTTGATTATTATATGGCAAGGGGATGTCCTTTTTTGATCCAATCTATTTGGTGTTCTGTATGCTTCTTGTACCCTTATAGGCATATCCATCTTTAGGTTGGGAAAGTTTTCTTCTATAATTTTGTTGAATATATTTTCTGGGCCTTTGAGCTATGCTTCTTCTCCTTCTTCTACTCCTATTATTCTTAGATTTGGTCTTTTTATGTTGTCCCAGGTTTCCTGGGTGTCTTGTGTTAAGAATTTGTTGGACTTGTTGTTTTCTTTGATCAATGAGTTTATTTTCTCTATTGTATCTTCCGCGTCTGAGATTCTTTCTTCTATCTCTTGTATTCTGTTTGTTATACTTGTCTCTGCCGTTCCTGATCATTTATGCAGATTTTCCATCTCCAGCCTTCCCTCCGTTTGTGTTTTCTTCATTGCCTCCATTTCAGTTTTTATGTCTTGAACTGTTTCCATTACCTGTTTGATTGCTTTTTCTTGGTTTTCTATGGTATCTTGGAGGAATTTAATAATTTCTTCGAACTTTTTGTTAGTTTTCTCATCCCTTTCTTCAAAGGAGTTTTTCACCTCTTCTTTAAAGGTCTCTATCACTTTCATAAAGTTATGTTTAAAGTCGATTTCTTCTACTTCTTCAAGGTTAGGTTGCTCAGGATTTACTGTTGAGTACTCATTGGTTTCTGGTGTTATCATGTTGCTTTTCAGATTGTTGGAGGTATTCTTGGATTGACGCCTACCCATCTCTTCCTCTGATTTCAGTCAGGGGAGTCTCAGTGGGCTGCGACCTCCCAGGACGACTTGTACACACTCACCCCTCTGGATAGCTGATCTCAGTGCAGGAACAGGAAGTCCCGTCTGGACTTCCGATCCTTCTGTACCTCCTATCTCGGCACAGGGAGAGAGATTCCTGGGGTTCCAATGCCCCACAGAGGAAAGGGCAATCTTGCAGGGGTGGGGTGCAGGGTCGTGTTGATCAAAGAGGCCTGCAGGGACCTTACCACCAGGCTTGCGCAACCTTACCAGTATGAGCTGCCTCCGATCTCAGTGCAGGAAGAGAGAGTGCTGGGGTGCCAAAGCCCCACCAAGGAAAGGGCGATCTTGCGGGTGGGGGTGTGGGGGTGGGGTAGAGGTGCAGTGTCCTCTAGAACAAAGAGGCCCGGGGGGATCTTACCGCCAGGCAGGCACAGCCCTACCAGTGTGAGCCGCCTCCGATCTCAGCGCAGGAAGAGAGAGTGCTGGGGTACCCTCTGTGTGATTTCTTTGGGGCTAAATGGCTGTGGGACCTGGTGGGAGGACAGAAACCAGGCAGGACAGAAACACAGTCAACAGGTACCTTTAACATATTAGGCATGTGTTTCTGTATAATAAGGAATGACACATATCGAACATATTTTATGTACATAGTTCCTATTGACTGAGACAAATTCCTATGGTAAATGACTTCCTTAGATACTTTTATAATTATGTTCACTTACTTTTATAGGAATTGCTCATTAATCTTGTACTTTACTTCAAGAAACAAAATGAGAGCAAAGAACATTTTAATGCCAAGAAGAAAGGAACATACCTTATAAACTTTTAACTGAATAATTACTGAATTCTGATCATAGTTTGGCAAATTTGACAGTGATAGTTATTTGTTAATAAAACTTTCTTGTCTATTTTGTGCATGGAATTTTCCTTTTTTGAGATCACAATTGAACTAATACATTTGGATGATTACTAGATGTTCATGTGAGCAAAACCAAGAAGAATAACAGAGCAATTTGGGTAGATTATTAATAGAAGCTTCAGATCACTCGGCAATGTGATAGGAGGAATGAAAAGAGACACAATTCTGAAAGTTAAATAAAGTACCTGAAATTATGACAACATTGTAAGAGGCTTCTAAATATATACTCCTGCTCTTCCACTGCCAATTGATAAATAACTTGAGAAACCATTTGTGGGAATAGTTCCATCCCTTTGACATTCATTGTTTCAGAATATTCTTGGAATAGTGATTCTTTGGGTGGGAGAGGCATGCAACTTCAATCAAAAATTAACTTCAATAAGGAATTCACTGAAAAATTTTACGAAGAAAGTTTCTTTCTTTCTTGTTTTTTTTTTATTGTTGTCCACAAGATAAGCATTTCTAGTCTCTGATAATAATTTTGTTGTGTAGGACCCCTCTTAGTTTCACTGCATTCTTTTACTGAATTCTGGATGGAGCAGTTAAGGAGAATAAGTCAAGCCACCTGTCCACATGGGCATGCCCTAACTTGTACTACTGTAGGTTACCTACTACTTAAGCACAGCCTTTTTCTTTTCTATTATTGCTTTCAGATGGAAAGTTCTTAACCAATATAACACCTAGATTGAAAAAGAAAACTCTCTTTCCTGTACTCTAATACTATAGACAAATGAGTCAAATAATTATATTATTCACAGAAGATGTAAATCACAGAAATACTTTACTTAAACTTAAGGAGTATGACAAATTTTGAAATTCTCATTAAAGACATTCTTTAGTTTGCCTTCATCAACTTCAACTGTGTTTCACAAATTTTGACACCAGTTGGGGCAATACATAACATAGGAGATGCCCTATAAACCACAAGTGATATTGGAGCGAGCACACTGAATACTAAGGTCCAGGCAGAAAGTAAAAACTTTTCTTTATTAGACAGCAAGATAAATATGAGCAATTATTGAACTCTATCCCCTGTCATGTATTGTATATCTTCATAGGATTTTGTTCTAAGAAGGTAAAAAATATAAATCCCATACTTGTTAGCACTTTACATATAAAAATTCATCTCATGAGTTTCTAATGCATTATGGGAAAGATAGAGTGCTGGAGGGGAAACTTCTTGATTGAATTTTCTTTCAGCATTTAATTCAATTTCATAGAAATAAATTGACTGACTATGCAAAAAATGGGAAAAATCATTGACATATAAATTGGATAAAATAAACAATCCCAAAATACTTACACAGATTTATATAAAGAAGCATTGTGCATAACATGGCTACTTAAAAAGCTAAGCATATTCATCTTGGAAATTTGAGCTATGCCCTGGCCCAAATGTGTTTTTTTGTTTTTGTTTTTGCTCTAATTATTTGTTTATGCACTCTAAAACTGCCTTAATTATTTGTGTTTCTTTTCTTTCTTGAAACAGACTCCAGGGTTTTATTTTTAAGACTTTTATTGTTTCATTGTTAGGATCCTGCTTCACCATGCCTAAGAATGATATATGAAAATATCACCATTGGTAACTAGTCATATGAGTTATGTGGGAGCTGGAAAATAGAGTCCACATTTGAACACATTCCCCCAGTAAATTGGCTCAGTATTTATTATTAACCAGGAAACACACGTTGTGGCATGGAGTCACCTCCATTCCAGTGTTCTCCACATATTTCCTGTGAGCTGACCCAGGTGAGTCAAGAGAAAGGCAAGACCTGGATTATTAAAATATGATGAGAAAAGCGTGTGGGAAAATAAAACCTTGTAGTGCAGTGTGGTAAGTAATGGGAGGTGAAACTATCTAGAGAACAAAGCTGTATTGAAAAGCTCTTTGATGAAAGTTAATTCTTTAATAGAAAAAAATGTGATTGAGGAGAAACAAAACTTAGAAGGAAGTTGATATTGTTCATTATAGTATTAACAAGAGCTTGATTCCTGGGAATTTACTGGCGCCAGATTTCTTCCTAATCCCAAAATGGCTTCCTCAATCAAGATATCTCTTTCCTTGCTCTCATATCTGTCCTTCCTCCATCTCAACTATCCCATTCCCTCAAGCTTTCCCCAACCCTCCCTTTCTCCCCTCCTCTTCCCATTCTCCCCATCCCTCCTCCTCCATGCTCCCAAATTTTGTCAGGCTATTTTGTCTGCTTCCAATTTCCAGCAGGGTTTTTCTTTGGGTTCACCTTATTTCTTAGCTTCTCTTGGTTCATGAAATATAGGCTCAATATCCTTTGTTTATGGCTATAATCCACTTATGAGAGAGAACATGCCATATTCATATTTGTTGCCTGGGTTATCTCACTCAGGATAGTGTTTTCTAATTCCATCCATTTGCATGCAAAATTCAAAATGTCATTGTTTTTTACCGCTGAGTAGTACTCTAATGTGTAGATGTGCCACACTTTCTTTATCCATTCTTCCATTGAGGGGCATCTAGGTTGTTTTCAGGTTCTGCCTATTACAAGTAATGCTACTATGAACATAGTTGAACAAATGCTTTTGTAATATGATTGAGCACCTTTTGGGTATAGTCCCAAGAGTGGTATTCCTGGATCCTGAGGTGACCCTAAGCATTAGAGGAGAGGGTGCCTGAACTGGCCTTGCCCTGTAGTCAGACTGATGATTATCTTAAATATCACCATAGAACCTTCGTCCAACAACAGATGGAAACAGAGGCAAAGATCTACATCGCAGCACTGGACTGAGCTACCAAAGTCTAGTTGAAGAGCAGAAGGAGGAGAATATGAGCAACGAAGTCAAGACCATGAGGATTTCACCCACTGAGACAATGCGCCTGAGCTAATGGGAGCTCACCAACTCCAACTGGACTAGGAATGAATGATCATGGGATCAAACTAGTCCCTCTAAACGTGGTTGACAGTTGGGGCAGACTGAGGGTCAATGACAATGGCACTGGAATTTGTCTCTACTGCATGTACTGGCTTTTTGGGACCCTACTCTCTTTGGATTTATACCTTGCTCAACCTGGATGTAGTGGGAGGGCCTTGGATTTTCCACCAGGCAGGGTGCCTTGCCCTCTCTTAAGATTGGAGGGTGTGTGGGAGGGTGTGTAGAGGGAGTGGGAGGGGAAGAAGGGAGGAAGTGGGAATTTGGATTGGTATTTTTTTAAAGTAATAAAATAAAATGATAATAAAAAACCCAAGAGCTTGAAGCTCCATATCTACAGTGCCAAGACATAATATCAAAGGCAATATATTTATTGATATTAAACATATATTGCACAATAAATAAAGAAGAAAATGCAATACAACTTATTTGATGCTGACCTTGACAAGCAGGGTGGCTGATAACACTGACTGTTACAAAGAATTAAGAAAGCAAGCAGACTGTGAGTGACTTACATTAATCTGTTCATTTTGGAATGAACTACATTGGTCTATGTATGTAATCTATGTTCTAGTTCTTACAGCAAGAAGAAATGTCAGAGATGGAGCACGACCCAGAGAGTACTCTAACTCAGGTTTAAAGACAGTGACTAGAGTCAAAAAAGCAGTTGAAAGAATGAAGAGCCTGGACAGTTAGAATACAAGATGATTAAGGCAGAAGTGTTAGTTATTTCAAATGAAAATGAATCATAAAGGAATTCATCTTACTCTGTGAATTTTTATCCAATTAAAAGAATATTGAGTAAGTGACACAGCCTTTAGAGAAGCATACATTTGGATGGCCTTTCAATGATCCAAGGTTTCTGTGAGTTACGGCCATTTGGGATTCCTTCTTCATTGTATTAACTTGACCATTAAAATGAAGCACAGATACCTGATTAAACAAACATACACACACACACACACACACACACACACACACACACACACACACACACACAGTATATTAGGCTGTTTCTAGAAAAGGCTAACACATGAGATGGCAATGAGTAAAAAGAGATTTCCTTCTTGAATATGAATCATCCATGGTCAGAAAATAAATACAGCAAAAAACAGAGGAAGTTTGAATGATTTTGCAGCTAACATTTAAACTGGAAGGCAGATCTTCTGATTATGGGATGGGGCCATCAGCTCTATGTGTTTTCAGGCATTGGGCTTGTACTCAAATTATGCTAAAGACTCTGCTAGATCTCCAGTTTCTACATGGTTTATTGTGGCACATTAAACTTCTCTGTCTCTGTCTCTGTCTCTGTCTCTCTCTCTCTCTTACACACACACACATCAGCAATAGCAACTGTGTTTTTCTTTATCTGTGAAAGACAACATATACATATTTACAAATTTAAAGACCAATGAAAGTATTCTTCCTCTATATTAAAATATACATGATTATATAGATCACACATTCCAATTTGGGGACCTCACATATTCCAAGAAATCTGTACATGGCTCGGCTCATGAATATCAACATTGTGAACACAGATACCTTAAGATGGAAAAATAATACACTTTAAATTTGATGACTTGTTTTTTTTAAGGCAAAGAAGGTTGATATACATCTTTACAGAAATGTCAATCCTATAAAATAATTAAGATTTTAATATTCTACTCACTTTGATTTCTTCTTTTGCAGAAAATCTCAAAATATTACAAGGAAAACTACACATTCTACTGGTGTTTTAGATTCAGACACCCTATTTTTTGACTGCCTTTATAATGGCATTGTCAGCTTCATTTTTGTTTTAATTTCACACACACACACACACAAACACACACACACGTATATATGAAATCCTTTGCATATCATATTGCCCAATTATTTTAATGGAAATTTAGAAAATTATATTAGAATGAATTCTATTTGTTTATGCTCATTTAATCAAAACTTTACACTTAAAAGGGCAACGTCACCTAACAGAAATATAAACAACCCCCCAAAAATGTGTCAAGCAGAGATAAGGAACATGGTGCAGAAATTAGAAATTGTTTAAATCAGTGGATAAAAGTTATTGAGGGTGGTTTCAGGTAGTTTGACTATTTTCCTTTTAGAGGAACAAAATAAATAACTGACTTTAAAAAACATTTCAGAAAATTGTGTTCTTTTTAATAAATTTATTTGTTTAGTTTACATCTCAGCCACAGCTTCCCTTCCTCTTCTCCTCCCAATGCCCTCATCCCCCCTATTCCCATCACCCAATCCCTCATCCCCCCTATTCCCATCACCCAATCCACTCCTTTCTGTTTCTCCTTAGGACCCGTGAATATCAATAAAACATGACTTATCAAGGCACTGTAGCAAGATTAAGCACCTCCCTATGTATCGACATTGGGTAAGGTAACTGTAGTAATGAGGGGCTTAGGCTGTGTTCCCGGAGCCTGGTTCCCAGTGCAGGGCCCCTTGTTTTGTCCTGCCCAGCTCCCAGTGCATACCTGAAATAATTACACAGAAACTGTATTCATTGAAATACTGCCTGGCCCATTAGCTCTAGCCTCTTATTGGCTAACTCTCACATATTTGTTTAACCTATTTCTAATAATCTGTTTGTCGGGAAAGATTCAGCTTCTCTGACCTGGGAGCTTCATGGTGGGCAGCTCTCTCTAACTCTCTGACCCCTTCCCAGCGTTCTGTTCCTTTTATTTTGTCTATCTAAGTCCTGCCCTATCAGAAGGCCAAGGCAGTTTCTTTATTAACCAATAAAAGCAACCCAAATACAGAAGAACCCTCCTACACCAGATAACTCAGCACGAGTAATGGGGTCCCAGAAGCCTGTAAAGAGTAGGAGATAGGCCCTGTTCCCACCCCTAGGAGTCCCACAAGAGGACCAAGCCACAGAACTGCAAGGTCAGTCTCACGAAGGCTCCTGGTTGTTGTTTCAGTCTCCCTGAGCCCCCAGGAGCTCAGGTTTGATGTGGGATTCTTTCTATATGCTATGATTATGTTTTATTATGATTGGTATTTTTCTGATGTATGTCTGTGTGTGGGTGTTGAATCTCCTGGAGGTGGAGTTATAGACAGTGGCAAGCTGCTATGTGGGATCTGGGAATTGAACTCAGGACCTCTAAAAGAGAGACCAGGGCTCTGAAACATCTCTCCAGCCACTTTCTTTCTTTCTTTCTTTCTTTCTTTCTTTCTTTCTTTCTTTCTTTCTTTCTTTCTTTCTTTCTTTCTTTTTAAAAAAAGGGGTTTCTCGGTTAGCCCTGGATATTCTGACACTCCTTCTCTAGGCCAGACTGGCCTCAAACTCATAGATCTGCCTGCTTCTGCCTCCTGAGTGCTAGGATTAAAGGCCTGTGTCACCACCACCCAACCTAGAAAAAAATTTAATTGGGATTTGATTACAGTTACAGATAGAGAGTTAGTACATAAATTTCATGGTTAGAAGTATGGGTGCAGTCAGGTAGGCATGGTACTGGAGCAGTAGCTAAGATCTTACATTCTGATCTGTAAGCAGCAGATAGGAGGAGGAGAGAAAGAGAGAGAAAGAGGGAGGGAGAGAAGAAGGGAGGAGGGACAGATACAGACTGACTGAGTGTCTGAATGTTACTTTTGAAACATTAAAGCTCACTCCCTATAATACACCTTCTCCAAAAGGGTCACATCTCCTTATCCTTCCCCCAAACCGCCACTAATGGGGACCAAGTATTCAAACATATGTACCTGTGGGGACTATTCTTACTGAAACACTACAGTTACTTACACTGAATGTTGGAAGTTATATTATAAGCCTTAGGCTATCATGATAATGCTGAAGCAGACTTCTTTGCCTGTTCATTTAGCCACTGGGTATTAAAGGCCTTCTATTGAATGTTCTCTCTTTTCATTTATTCTCTCAGTTCCTGTACTGCAGCTCTCTTAGCTCTATGAATATACTGTATTTACATTCATGGCAGCAATTTTATATTTTGGAAGTAATTGTTTTTAACAGAAGAGTGGCAAGAGTGCAAGGGGTCTCTTTAGAAATACAGCCCTATGTGGGATTATTGGTAACACTTCTTCAACAACAGAGGCATATTGAGCACAGTATATAATAAGTTATAAAGGCAAAAGTCATCAAAACTTAGTGAAAATTTACAGGAAAAACTGAATAAGGCATCACCACATAATTATGGAGGGATTCCTTCTCGATTTCCTGTCCCATTTTCTGTTCCTATCATACACTACTCATGGGTAAGCAGACTATTGCCAAAGGCAGGAACCATTATCCTTGTAGATTCCACAACACTGAAGTTCTGTGAAGGTATTTGGAAGGTGCGTGCAACTCAGAAATAATTGTAATGAACAGGTTTCTTCTTCTGCACTCAGTGAGTTGATTGCTATCTTCAGGTCATTGAGAAAAGCATAATTAAGTGATTATTGGGCTACCCCTTCTCCACTAGCATGGCTCCTGCCTCATCCAAGCACTTTGTACTTTGTATAAGAAATGACTGAAAGAGGAGACTGAGTTTCTTCAGGCACAAGCCAAGGAATTTTGAATTTGCTTGTTATTTGCCATTTATTTATCTATTTATTTTTTATTCACATATAAATTTTGAGATGTAATTTACCCTTGAACTCATGACCTAGCTTCGAGGCTAAGAGAGCAGGTACAAGACACTATCCAGCTAGTTATGACTTTTAACTGGCATAAGTTATGAAGTATAATATTATAATTTGATACACACATGTAATCCAGTCAAGAAAATTTGCGTTTACGTTGCCTTATCGTTTTTCTCTCTTTGTGTTAAGTAGCTTCAATATTTCCTCCTCTAATTATTGTTAGATTCACAAATAACCATATAGAGTGAGCGTGTTTATTGTGTTTTGCTGTCTAACAGTGGAGTGGCTGTTATGTATTTGGAAGACACTGTTTACGGTTTATGCTCCTTCTCTTGTTCATCCTAGACTCTAGATTTTCTGTTCCACTCTCTGCATTGATGCAACTTTTGTATATTTTAAACTACAATATTGTGCTACACATAGCATAAAACTCAAACACTTATTGGACAAGTGAATGAGTTAATGATTATTTTACTATTGAAGCTTTTGCACCATTTCTCAAATTAATATGATATTTGTTTATATAAATAATTTCTGAAAATGTCCTTAAGTAACTTTTGGTCATTTGATATTCTCCTTCTGAGAATTCTTTGTTCAGTTCAGTACCCCATTTTTTCATTGGGTTATTTAGAATTGTAGTGTCTAGTTTCTTGAGTTCTGTACATATTTTTGAGATCAGACCTTTGTCTGATGTGGGGTTGGTGAAGATCTTCTCCCATTCAGTTGGTTGCCTTTTTGTCATGACTGTGTCCTTTGCTTTATAGAAGCTTCACAGTTTCAGGAGGTCCCATTTATTCATTGTTGCTCTTATTGTCTGTGCTAAGATACTTAAGGACCTGTTCAACTTCCTTAGTTATCAGGGGAATGCAAATCAAAACAACTTTGAGATACCATCTTATACCTGTCAGAATGGCTAAACTCAAAAACTCCAGTGATAGCCTATGCTGGAGAGGGTGTGGAGTAAGAGGAACACTCATCCATTGGTGGTGGGAATGCAAACTTGTGCAACCACTTTGGAAATCAGTGTGGTGGTTTCTCAGAAAATTAGGAGTAAACCTACCTCAGGATCCAGCAATACCACTCTTGGGACTATACCCAAGAGATGCCCAATCAGACTACAAAAGCATTTGTTCAACTATGTTCATAGCAGCATTATTTGTAATAGCCAGAACCTGGAAACAACCTAGATGCCCTTCAATGGAAGAATGGATAAGGAAAGTGTGGCACATCTACACATTAAAGTACTTCTCAGCGATAAAAAACAATGACATCTTGAATTTTGCATGCAAACGGATGGAAGTAGAAAACACTATCCTGAGTGAGATAACCCAGACACAAAAATATGAGTATGGTATGTACTCTCTCATCAGTGGATTATATCCATAAACAAAAGACATGGAGCCTATAGTTTGTGATCCTAAGTAATAAGGTGAACCCAAAGAAAAACATATATAGATACCCCTGGAAATTGGAAGCACACAAGATCGCCAAGCAAAAGTTGGGCGCATAGGGGTGGGGATTGGCTGGGGGGAAGGAGAGAAGGGGAGAGAGAGGGGAGAAGGGGAGGGTTGGGGAGAGCTTGGGGGAGTGGGAAGGTTGAGATACAGGAAGGACAGATATGGGAACAGGGAAGGAGATATCTTAATTGAGGGATCCATTTTGGGGTTGGCAAGAGGCTTGGCTCTGGAGGGGTTCCCAGGAGTCCATATGGATGACCCCAGCTAGGACCCTGGGCAGTGGAGGAAAGGTTGCCTGAACTGGCCTTGTCACGTAGTCAGACTGATGACTATCTCGAATATCCCCATAGAACCTTCGTCCAGCGACAGATGGAGATAGAGACAGAGACCCATATAGAAGCACTGGACTGAGCTCCCAAGGTCCAGTTGAAGAGCAGAAGGAGAGAGAATATAACCAAGGAAGTCAGGACCACGGGTGGTTGGTTCACCCACTGAGACAGTGTTCCTGAGCTAATGGGAGCTCACCAAATCCAGTTGGACTGGGACTGGATGTGCATGGAATCCAACTGGACCCTCTTAATGTGGCTGACAGTCGGGGCAGATTGAGAAGCCAATGATAATGGCTCTGGGATTTGTCCCCACTGAATGTACTAGCTTTTTGGGATCCTATTCTATTTGGATGCATACCCTCCGTAGCCTGGATGGAGGGATAAGGGCCTTGGATTTCCCACAGGGCAGGGTGCCTTGCCCTTTCTTAGGACTGGAGCTGGGAGGGGAGGAAAGTGCGTGGTGGAGCTGGAGAGAAGTGGGAGAAGGGGAGGAAGTGGAAATTTTGATTGATATTACATATAAAGTAATAAAAAATAATTGTTAAATTTATAATGTATTATTTGAAAATTCATATAAATGAAAGCTGGAAGTTCTTTAGGAGTAGATAATTACTTTTATAGGTATTATAGTATGAATTGTATGATATGAAGAAAAATAAAAATACAGTTACACTCTTCAGTCTGTGTCAGCATATTTGTGTGAGGATGGGGATTGGGGTAGGGTATAAATCAGTACCATAAAGAACATGTAAACCGAGGAAACAGAATTTTACCTTTCAGTTTGGGGCTTTTGGATTTTAATTTTCCTACAACAATTCTATTTCTTTGATGAATTGTTTAATGTAACACTGCTCTAAAGTCCTCACTGATTGTGTTTGAGATTTTCTGTATTTTTGCTAGCTTTGAAGGTGATATCAATTCTGAACAAAATGACCAATAAGCCAAAGGGCTGAGATCATGTGACTTACCATTAGTCTCTTGTTTTTTAAATGCATTCACTTCTTTATCTAATACTATTTCTTATTCTATGAGATTAATTCTACCGTTTTGGAAATCAGAAAATAGATGACCTTAATGATGGTTGTTCCATGAACATAACAATAGAAATATATTCTCTATTCCATTTTTGATATGCTTTCTAGAGGATGTAAAAAAACTTGAAATTACAAACTGGATCTGCTATATTTTTATTTTTTCTGAGTATTATCTATATTTTGCCAGTTCCAATCTGCCTGGCATAAAGAAAGTCATATTATTGATTAAAATTAGGTTCATTCTGTCTCTATCCATACAACTATTGTAAGATTGCAGAAATTCTAATGAGTGCGGAATCAATCCCCAGAGATCACAGGAGGAGGTCATCATACATTAAAAATATCATACTCTTCTCCATATATATGTATACGTATATATGCATATGTATATATGTATTTGCCATTTAAATTTAAAATTACTCAAAAGTTATTGTTCTAAAATGGGTATTTCAGGAGTACTATTTTTATGTCTTATACTTTAAAATATATAATAGCTAATTAGAAAAAAGTACTTCTTGTTTTTTATCTATTTTAAGATTTCATATGAGTTCTTCAATACGGATAAGGCCAGGAACAAAAGGTTAATCTCTATAGCAGCCCATATGGAGATCATTTGTCTTTGGAAAAAGACAAAGATCTAGGGATTTTCTTCATTTGATGAAAATAATATGGTTCCTATGACCAAATGAATTTGGAAGGAGTCTGCTTAAAAGAATATCCAATATGCAAATGTAGAAAGATTGCTGATTCTAGACTTAAGTAACTCCATGTCATTTGAAAGTATTCATTCTCTCAATTAGGCATGTTGAAAGTGATTTTTTCTCTTTTATATAACTTATCTCAGTATATAGTTCACTGGAATAGTAATGAATAACATTATTTTAAAAGAAATAATCCTAAATCTAGTTTGATACTATTATTATTGATTACTATTTTTTTCATTCATGGTACATTTGTCCTTATATAACATTCCCAGTCTCAAAATTCTTATTCAGTGGTAGAAATCCTGCTCACCTATGTTCATACAGGTTAGGAAATGATTTCTTATTGTGGCTGCAAGTAATTCCGCTATGCTTAATGATATATAATAGATATTAACAGCATATGTGCTATAAAATATTATCTCAATAAATAAACTAGTTTATGAGGAGGATGAACTATTCAAACTGTATACGTTCAAAGAGTCATAGTGTAAAGGATGTGTGTAATGCCTAGTTAAGTATATCAATTTCCATTTTCTTACTTCAGTTCTCACAATCTTTCTTTGTAGCCATCAGATGGTTTGAGCTATGAAATACCTCCCTTTCTTAAGAGAAATATAGATATGCTTATAACTGCAAGTTAAATTTGATTTTCAAAAGATGTAGGAATTACATCAAGAATACTTACATGTAATCTTAGGGTTTAATTACAAATTTACCAATTTTTTTCTTATTTCAAATCAGAAGTGACATGTGTGTAAACATACCTTTCTCCAACATGTATGTCTTCTATGCTCCACTCACATTTTATTTAAATATGTGAAAAAATAATTCCAGGTGCAAGTTATTGGTAACAGAGCATTGAGTTTTTGAGCTAGAGAAATTTTAGTGTTCATTTGGCTGCACTTCTTCATTTTACAGATTACAAATTTGAGCAGGAGATAGAGTAGAAAATATTTCCAAGGTCAGCTGACTAGTTTTGGAGCAGAACTTAATTTGATCTCAGAACTAAGATTCCTCTGCTCTTGGCAATCGTTGTTCTCCACACTTTAAACTGTTTGCTTGGTTATCAGACTGCACAATATGAGGAAATAAATATGCATTTAAAATAATATGACTTGATTTTGTATGAATGAATCATATGAAAGTGAGAAAATATTAGACAAAATGAGAAAGACAGATTTTGTGATCAAATGAAAATGTTTAATGCCCCAGTATTTGGGGAACCAATGGAATTTGTTTAAATAAATATTGCAATCAGATATGAGATGAAATTCAAATTATTAATACATTAAAATCTGTTTAGTGATTAAACTGTATTTTTTCTTTTTTTCTCAGATAATTTTTTTATTACTTTATAGATAATAGGAATCAAAATTTCCACTTCCTCCCCTCCTCCCACTTCCCTCCCGCTTCCCCACCCATCCTCTCCCCTACCCCTCCAGTCCTAAGAGAGGGCAGGGTACTCTGCCCTGTGGGAAGTCCAAGACCCTCCTCCCTCCACCCAGGCTTAGGAAGGTGTGCTTCCAGATAGAATAAGACCCCCAAAAGCCAGTACATGCAGCAGAGACCAATCCCAGAGCCATTATGGTTGCCTTCTCAGTCTGCCCCGATTGTCAGCCACATTCAGAGGGTCCAGTTTGGTCACATGCTCACTCAGTTCCCAGTCCAGCTGGATTTGATGCGCTCCCATTAGCTCAGGCACACTCTCTCAGTGGGTGAACCAACCACCCGTGGTTCTGACTTCCTTGATCATATTCTCTCTCCTTCTGCTTCTCAAAGAACCTTGGGAGCTCAGTCCAGTGCTTCTATATGGGTCTCTGTCTCTATCTCCATCTGTCGCTGGACGAAGGTTCTATGTGGATATTCGAGATAGTCATCACTCTGACTACGTGACAAGGCCAGTTCAGGCACCCTCTCCTCCACTGCCCAGGGTCCTAGCTCGGGACATCCCTGTGGATATCTGGAAACCCCTCTAGAGTCAAGCCTCTTGCCAACCCCACACTGCCTCCCTTAGTTAAGATATCTTCTTCCCTGCTCCCATATCTGTCCTTCCTCCATCTCAACCATCCCACTCCCCCAAGCTCTCCCCATCCTTTCCCTTCTCCCTACTCTCTCCCACTCTCCTCTTCCCCACCCCACCCCACCCCCCATGCTCCCAACTTTTGCTTGGCCATCTTGTGTGCTTTCAATTTCCAGGAGGATCTATATTTGATTTTCTTTGGGTTCACCTTATTACTTAGGTTCTCTAGGATCGTGAACTATAGGCTCAATGTTCTTTGTTCGTGGCTAGAATCCACTAATGAGTGAGTACATACTATATTCATCTTTTTGGGTCTGCGTTATCTTACTCAGGATAGTATTTTCTATTTCCATCCATTTGCATGCAAAATTCAAGATGTCATTGTTTTTTTACTGCTGAGTAGTACTCTAAAGTACAGATGTGCCACACTTTCTTTATCCATTCTTCCGTTGAGGGCCATCTGGTTTGTTTCCAGGCTGAGAGTCTGGGGAGCCAGCAGGGTGTCTCTGCTGCTGGGGCTTCTTTGTACAGCTCCACCCTGCTTCTCAAGTCCGCCTTTTTTTGTCTGCAAGTATTAAATTGCTTACATATTTTTTCAGCAAAATATAATTGGGGGAAAATTGACAATGTGTTTGAAAATAAAAATAATAATTATTTTTAACTAATTATTTTATCATCTTGGCTTTAAAATTTTTCTGCTTCAAATTATTTTTATTATGTATACAAAATGATTTACTCAAGTATGTTTTTTCCTAGTGCTTCATTTTGGTTTCTAACTTTTATCCTTTTTCTCAAAGCATTTTTGTTTCAGTCCTGCTTACTATGAAGAACAAAAACAAGAAGTTCATCAACATCCTGAAGTATTTATAATATTCAGTAGTGAAAGTAGCCTTATGCCTAGAAATATTGCCTTTTTTTTTACATAAATGAGACAATGTGATCATTAAATGTTAATCAATACTAGGGAACTGAAAATATCTCACAACTCATATGGGCTGCTGTGGTCCAATTTAATTCTGTGTTTGTGTGCTCAGGTGGTGATTAAAGGTTAGCCAATGATGGAAACTCTTCCATTTGTGTCTCTTCTATTTTAAAATGATTAAATGGAGACAAATTCCCCCTGCAATTATAAAATCTCTGTATTAAAACATTTGGGTACTCTGGTTACAGCCTTTGTAATTGACAGCTACACATTGGATATAGACATTCACTCTTGAAACAGTTGCTAAAGATGATTCATCGGTATAAATTTACTGAAGGAAAAAGACTCGTATACAAGTATAAACTTCATTATATCATTGTGAAATATATGATTTGTTTAATGTTTTAAGGAATTCTCAAATTTACCCATGGGTGGATTTCCACTATAGGTTCTTGCCAGGGATCATTTTCCCTTGAGCACTTTCCATGTCTCTGAGATCTCTGTGTACAAAGCATTCTAAGAAAGAAGTATATTGGTTTATTCATCTTTGCAGATTTATTGCCAATCTACAGATGCAAAGGAAATAACATCAGGCTATTGCTATTAAATTTTTAAAAATACTACCCATGCAGTAAGATTTCCTGACCTTGCAGGCTAATAAAATGTTTTAATGTTATCAGAATCAGCAGAGCATGTGGGTGGATAAGTCACTGAGCTAATTAGTCAGTCCTCTCCCAAGAGCTGTGTATGACTTAGTGGAGTGTGTTTAGCATCACAAGTAAATCAACATTGTTGCACAGGGAAGCATCATTTCTAAGTCATTTCCATAACTCTGCCACCTTGACTTTCCAATAAAATCCTCCAAGTTTATGATTCCTAGAGCTTGTAAAAAGAACGTGGTGGGAAGGAAAATTGATGTCACGCATAATCATGTGATAACCGTAACACACTAGCTCTGAGTCAGGATGTATTCCATTCCAGGGTAACTGAAATAAACATGCAAGATTGGGTGAATAAATGAACAATGGTGAGTAAGTCACTTTTATTACAGTTGACCTGATGCCATTACTCTGGCATGTTTGCCACTTTATTTACCCTTGCTACTTTCAGATGTGAGTAGAATGAAATGAAATAGCAGGATGAATCTATAACTTGGGCTGTGTCTCAGGCTGGAATCACATGAGAGCAGCAAGGAGAACTTGCATATTTGTTCCTGTGCATCTTCCAAAGATCAGGAAGGAAGCACTATTAATAGAACAATTAACTCACTTCCCAAATGACTGTACCATTTTAATTTTAGCTTTTTGTAGATGTTACAATAGATTTTCCAAATATTTCTACTCTGGACGCCAAATAAACAGAAGAGGTATGCCAGAAATAAACCACTATGCTTATTTAATTGTATAGGGATGAAGTGACACACTATAGAAAGAAACAAAATTAGTAGATCTAGATGTCAAACTTGATAGCATTAAGACCTAGAATACCCAACTGTCAAGTTTATTGAATTGATGTCTTCATGAAGGTTTGACAGTGATCAAGGGATTGAAAACCTGAAAGTTAAAAAAAAATAGGATAAAAGAACAGTTTCTCATAATGCTTTGTTTTCCCTCGTTCAACCTTTGTATTAACAAATACAAACAAGCAAACAGCAAACATCAGAAAGCACAAATTTTTTCATCCCCAAATTTATTATCTTCACTCCATTCTTTCTATTCTGTTTTTAATCTCTCCATTCAACTGTAAATATCAGAAAAAAACAAGCAACTTTCACTTTCTTAACAACTGTTCCCTTTGTAAACATTTGCAATCTGGCTTCTGCTTCTCAGAACACTGAAACTGTTCTCTTGACAGTAGCCAATTCCTAGCCATAACTCCCACACTTAGTTCTCTGAAACTCCTCAGCTCTCTTTGGACCCTCTGCAGCATTTAGGTTTCTTCAGATCTTTATTGACTTCATCTGTTTCCTGCTTGGATTTAAATAATGTTGCCAGCCCAGAAAGAGCTTTTTTTTTCAGTCTCCAGTGTAACTCATTTCTCTTAACTCTTTCCGTGAGGCCTTAAGTTTCTTTCCTCAAATCTCTTTCCTTTTTGTCAGTTCATAGACACTGAATGGATTCAAATTCCTTATTGGTTAGCAAACTCCATAAGGAGCCTCTTCGATGCCCATCTTCCTCTTGAAGTAGATTGATGCTGCCAGGAGCAGACGTGTCTCATTGTCATGAAAAGCCCTAAGTTATTAAAACATTTCAAATGCCATATTCTGTAGTCTTTGAAAGATATGAAGACTGCCTATCTAACTGAAATGTTTCTCTATATATCTAGAAAATCTAACTAACATGACTACAAGCTATTATCGATGATTATCCATTAACAACCTATATTTCCTAATTATACATTACATTTAAAAAATTTTTTATTGCTTTATAAATAATACCATTCAAAACTTCCACTTCCTCCCCTCCTCCCATTTCCCTCCCACTCCCTGATTCACCCTCCCCACTTCCCCTCCAGTCCTAGGAGAGGGCAGGGTATCCTGCCCTGTGTGAAGTCCAAGGCCCTCCCCTCTCCATCCAGGCTCAGGAAGGTCTGCATTCAAATAGACCAGGATCCCAAAAAGCCAGCACTTGCAGTAGAGACAAATCCCAGCTCAACCAATCTACCCCAATCGTCCACCACATTCAGAGGGTCCTGCTTGATCACATGCTTGCTCTTGCCTGGACTGATGCATAAACTGGACATGCAGTACCCACAGAGAAATGACTGCTGAACTTGCCTAAAGGTGAGATGGTCCTTCGGGATTCCTGATTCATGAAAGAATCTGAGAGACATTCTGCAGGACACAGAAGAAAGTGACTGAACTGTCCTTAAAATTTCCTGCTTCATGGAAATTTCTGCTGGATACTATGGGCCTGTAGGCTGAAGATGGATGCCCCAACAGTACAGAAAATCTTTGGGTGACTGTCCAGGAAGTGAGATGTCTCTTTCACTTCTAGAGTTTTGGAAGTTGCTTACTTCTCATTTACTTAGGTAATATTATATCCTTCTGGAGTCTTTGATGGAGCTGAAGAATAGATAGATAGTTATAGTTATAGCTTTCCATTGTTATGATAAAAGATAAAATAGATATAAATATTGTGATTGTAATTCTCGCTTGATAACTGTTTTGTTATATGTAATTTTACTATGTTAAAGTTAAAGCCTTCCTTTTTGTTTAAACAGAAAAAGGGGAAATGGTGTAGGAGGTTCTTCTGTATTTGTGTTGCTTTCATTGGTGAATAAAGAAACTGCCTTGAGCTTTTGATAGGGCAGAACTTAGATAGGCAGGGAAAAGAGAACTGAATGCTGGGAGAAGGAAGGCAGGTAGAGAGAGCTGCCATGGAGTTGCCATGCTGAATCTTTCCGGGTAAGCCATGACCTCATGGTAAACACAGATTAATAGAAATGGGTTAGATCAATATGTGAGAGTTGGCCATATATAATGGGCCAGGCAGTAATTTAATTAATAAAAAATAATTCCTTACTGGTTGCTTCAGATGTCTTTCCTCTCACTCTACTTTTTCTCTTCAGCAACTACTTCCTGTTTCCAGTCTTCTCCTTTAAAAACACTGCAATGAATACTATCCCACCAATTATGTCACAGTATCAAAATTAAAGCAAATCAATATATGTTGGTCCATGACTGTATCTCAAGACACAGGAGTTCAAAGTCCAAGAATTGTGAGTTTGATGCAACCCTGAACAGTCTGTGGTAGACAGGGAGGCCTTGTATCTGAAAAATACACATAAGTCTGTGTGTGAGTGTACACAAACAAAGTAACTTAAAATCAAAACATACATTTGAGCTTCTTTACTTTTCCCTCTCTTCCATGCTCCTTTCTTATCTAGGTAATAGAACCTAGGGGCTTCAACAAGGCAAGAAAACATTCTACTGCTGAACTACAACACCATCCCTCAACCATTTCTTCTGGATTCTGTTTCCATTCATTCATATTTTCTCTTTCCCTCCCTACCTCTTTCCCTCTGGCTCTCCCTCATTCTGTCCCTCCCACCTTCCCTCCTTTTCTCCCTGTGCCTTCCTCCAACCCTTTTTCCTTCTCTCTCTTTCTTCTCTTCCCCTGTCTCTTCCATTTTCAGTGTTTCCTTTGTATATCAGATATTAAAGTACTAAACAGCTCAGTTGCCACAGTTTTCCAGCAGGGAGACAACATTTTCCTCTTTTAATTGAAAATAAATTTTTCCCCACTCACAATATATCCTATTCACATTTTTCCCCCTTCTTTCCTCCCAGTCCCTATTCACCTTGCCTCTATCTGGATCCATTCCCTTTCTGTCTTTCATTAGAAACTAAAGATCAGAATAAAATGAAATAAGTTAAAACAAAAACTAGCATATTGGACTAGGACAAAACCAAACAAAAAATAAAGAGAAGCTGAAGAGTAGGTACAAGAATCAGAGACCCACTCATTTGTACACATAGGAGTCCATCAAAACTGGAAGCCATATTATATACTCAGAAGACCAGATTCCTATGTGTGTAGGCCCTGTTCATTCTCCCTCAGCCTTTGTGAATTCATATGAGCTTTGATCATGTTGACTTAGAGTGCCCTGTTTTCTTGGTGTCCTCCATTCCCTCTGTCTCTTAAATTATTTCAATATACTCTTCCACAGAGATCCCTGAGCCCCAAGGTGAGGTGTTTAATGGAGACATCCCATAAAGAGTTGAGCGTTACAAATAGAGAGTTAAGTGCTACAAAGTCTCTCTCTCTCTCTCTCTAATGTCTGCCTGTGAGTCTCTATACTTTTTCCCACCTGCTGCAGGAGGAAGCTTCTCTTATGATAGCAGAGCAAGGCACTGATCTATGTGTACAGCAGAGTGTCATTAGGAGTCATTTTATTGTTACATTCATCTAGTAAAACGGTAGTATTTGGTTTAGCCTAAGTCCCTGAGCTATATAGTCCTATGTTCTTGGTGACCAAAGCAGTGATGAGATTTATCTTGTTGAGTGTGCTTGAAGACAAATCAGATATTGATTGGTTACTGTCATAAGCTTTGTATCACTATTGCCTTAGTATCGCTTGCGGGCATGACATAACTGTAGATCAAAGGGTTTTGAGCTGGGTTGGTGTTTACATTTTTCTTTTGGTACTGTGCAGAATGCCTTCCTGCACTAAAGAAAGTAGAATGTAGAAGTGAAGGTTCTATGTAGTCACCAGCGTGACTTCTTTTTTTTTTTTTTTTTTTAGAAGTACACTTGAATGTATTGGCACATCTCAAACACAGCCTCAGTGGCACAAACATTGTAAGAAACAATTAATAAATGAGATCTGCTGAACTGAGAAGCTTCTGTACAGCAAAGGACACAGTCAACAAGACACAATATCAGCCTATAGGATGGGAAAAGATCTTTACGAATCACTAATCCACTCTAAAGCATACAATGAACTCAGGAAATTAGTCATCAAAAGAACAATTAATTCAATAAAAATATGTTACAGACATAAACTGAAAGCTCTCAACAGATAAACTTAAAATGACTGAAAGACACTTAAAAATGCTCAAACATAACATCCTTAACTATTAGAGAAATGCAAATCAAAACAACTCTGAGATTCCATCTTATCCCTGTATGAATGACCAATATTAAAAACACTGCTGACAATTTATTCTTTTTTTCATTCAAAAATAATTTACATTTCCTCCACTTCTCCCAGTCCCCTCCTGCTCCCCCCCAACCCTCCTCCCTCCCTGCTTCCTTAAAAGAGGGCATGGTACCCTGCCCTTGACTTCTTTTTTTAATTATATTTTTTAAAATTATTTTTTCTCCTTTTGCATACCAACCCTAGTTTCCATTCCTTACCCTCCTCCCTCACCCTGCACCTTTCCCATATCCCACCCCCATCCACTCCTCAGAGAGGGTAAGGTACCAGTTTGACTTCTGTGTGTTTAATGAGCTGTGTAGCAATGGGGCCTAGCCTTTGAGACAACATTTGTATTTTTATGGTATTTTCTAATCAGTATGAGGTCAATTAGGTGAAATCAAACACTTGGAACACGGCCTGTTTCCTGGCAATGGATTAGTGATTTTGCTCCCATTTTCTCCTCATCTCTTCCTACTTTCATTCTCACTTCTTCTTTCTTGCTATTTCTACTGTTCCCGGTGAGGTGGGACAGCAGAAGAACAACTCTCCACTCAGAACAACTCCCCTGAAAAGTGTCTGTCCCTGTGCTAGGCAGGGCAGCAGTCTTCTCCTGGGGCTAATTTGGGTCAGGGACTTCCAGGTAGAAAGAGAGATAAGTCAGGCTGACCGAAACCGGAGCTGAGTGCAAGCTGAGTGCAGGTGAATCTGTTTTTGAATGTACTTGTTAGGGAGCAATCTTCCACTTACCAGCTCATGTTATCATACAGATGCTGAAAGTTATGGGTCATATGGTCTACACCCTTTCATATAGTCTAAAAAGCCTGCCTCTTAGGGCAAAGATATACCCATTCCTAACCCTTAGAGCACCTTCTCCCTTTTCCTAAATTTATAAAAGAAACGCTGCAAGGGAAATTCAGGGACTTCTTACCATATTATCCCAGGGCATCTCCATTCCTTGGAGTGTCTTCTATGATTTTCTGTCCCTTTTATTGGTGTTTAGAGAAAGTCTTAATGTGCAGCCATGGCTGTCTAGGAATAGCTTTGTAAAACAGAGCTGTCATGAACTCACACAGTTCCTCCTGTCTGTCTCCCTAGTGATGGAATTAAAGATGATTACCACCATGCCAAGCATACTGTCACTTTGATGGGTCCATATTTTCATTACTATTCTATATTTCATCCAATCTGTTGTTGAAGACACCAGATTATGAACATCACATCATGATACAGACATCCAACTATATAAGTTTCAGAGTCCAGAGTCCATTGTATAATGAAAATGTGGAGCTTCCTTTTAAATAAGCAGAAAAATAGGCTGTCAGTATTTTTCACCTTTCATGCCCTAATCACATTCCAAAATCAATAACAAGTGCACCATTAAAGAAAATTTCATTGATTACTTGTTAATACTGTAAGATAAATTTTATTCAGAATTAGAAAACAGGAGTCAAATATTTTTCTGTGGACTGAGCTCAACTTTCCTTTTAGTTTGTGGAGAGTTTTTAAATGTTCTGTGTAGCACGAATAATAAAAACTTAGAGACAAAAGTTGGAGTTCATCCTGATGGTCAGAAAAGCAAAAGAGTCAGTCACTGGCTCTTAGCTCTACCTCAGTCCGAAATTGCATTCCTGCCTCCAAGAATCTCAGAATGAGATTGAGCCTGAGAGTTGTCTCCTACCATTTTATAATCCTCCCTAGTTCTGGGATTAAGGTTGTGAACCATTACTGCCTGGTTTCTATGGTAAGCTAGTGTGGCTACTGTGATTAAAGGTGTGTGTCCTCATTGCCTGGCCTGTAAGATTGACCTGTGTGGCTGTTTTTTACTTTTCTGGTCCTTAGGCCAGCTCTATTTATTAAAATACAAATGAAATACCACTACAGTTCTGATAAACTAAAATTATTGAAAGCAGATAAATATCTATTGGTGTGCCTGGCAATTTAAGTTTGTTAACTGATACATATCTAGAAGACAAACAAGCCATTTTTTTTCATATGGGTGGTGTATTTATATGGTGTGTGTGTGTGCATGTGTGTGTGTGTGTGTGTGTGTGGGTGCGTGTGTGTATGTGTGGGTGTATAAACTGAATTCTTTCAACTGGGTATTTGCTATATATATATGATATAAAGTATAATATATGATAATTATACAAAATATAAATAAATTTTAATATAGACTATAACTATATATAACTGGCAAGCTGATTGTTCTGAAAATTCTAAGCAGTAAAAATGCTGGTGTTGAGTGTGTTCTCTGGAAATCATGTAAAATGTTTGAAAGCCAAAAAATAAGCAAGCAAGCAAACAAGCAAAAACCCCACAAAACCAAAAACAACAGATGCTTCCATTTGAATGAGAAGGCAAGATAAGGTTGATATCGTAAAATAATAATCAGACCTGAAGACATTCTTGCTATTCACTTGAAGATCATTTGACTAGATGTTCATCAACTTGTATGAGGATGCTTATATTATAGGAGCAATCTACTTTACTCAGGGTAGACTATCAATTCAATCCAAATGTTTTTCTGTTTCAGGTACACCCTCAGACACATATAGAACAATATTTGGTGAAGTATCTGGGTGCTTTGTCACATGGTCACCTTAAAATCTAAACATAACCACTCCATTTGCATTTAGCTTTCAAAGTAGCCAATAAGGATACTGGAGTCACCCTGGGCACTTGGGAGGACAGAAGCCATCACAATGCTTCAATGCTTTTCAGCTCTCTTACTGTGTTGTGCTTGAGTTCCCTGCTCTAAAAGATATTAGAGTTCTTAGTAATTAATCACATTTTGACTATGTAATCTCCCTTATAAAAAAGTCACAAAATTGGTAAAGATTTAAGGTCTATTTAGAATTTTTAGAAAACTTAAATCAAAACTTATGATAAAAATACTCATACAGATTTGCATACCACTGTAGAATTGTAAATTGTAAAGTTCAATTTATTTGTATATTTTGTCTTTAGTGTTTTGAAAATATGAGAGCATGAACTCAACAATTCAGGTTTTTAATTTCACAGAATACCCTTTTGACAAAATAAATAGAGACAGTTTATGTTGTCTGTACTTTTCCCTTTCAAGATCAACATTCTTCAATTTATTATTATTGCATACCTAGATCTTGTTATAGAATTTTATCACTGTAATTAAATAAATAATGAGTGCAGTAAATATTAGTAAGTGCACACTTAGCACTAAGCACTATGAAAAACTAGTTCTATGTAATCCTTTTAAAGTTTATTGAACTTTACACATCACATAAACTTACTGTCTTTCTTGAAACCTACTTCCTAAGAGCAAATTCTTCTTTATCTTCTAAATAAAAGAGCAGACTCTAGGGAAAGTTTCAACCTGTACATATAGCATTAGTTTTTCTTCTCCTTGAGTCCCTAACTAGTCTATCCATAGCCTTTTAAATCAATTGAACAGGATCCAGTTCTGAACTTAGTACACCATAGGAGAGTCTATTTAAAGGATTTTTATGTCACCTCTGCTTGCATATCCAAGCTTCTTAAAAGTTTGCCTATCTTTATAAGATCAAAATTACTTATAATATTGGATACTCTCCTATTTACAGTAGAGTATCACTAAGGTCATGGGAAATAGTCTTGTTTCCATTATTTTAGACATACTTTAATGTTTTTAACAATCCCATTTTACATCCCTAATCATCATGTATTTACTGCGTTTATTTTGTGATCTGCACATACATTCTTCTAGGACTTGAAAATGCATTTGACAATGCTGTAGAGAATGGACTGATGTCTATTCTATTTCACTGTCAGGTGTCTAATCAAATGTAAGGAGATGTAATGATATCAGAAGAAAACAAGAGGACTGACAAGTAGTGAAGCTACAACTTTTAGTATATAACAAGGACAAGTTTTGTTTCCAAAGTAAACTTCAGAAAAGAACCATGAAGGCGCTCTGAAAAGTGAGACAGGAAAACTCTCAGTACTTTAAGGAATAGCAGAGATGTTATCATGTTTGAAATATTATGAGCTATTGAGGAATTGAAAAAAACATAAGTTTGGAGAAATAATGCTGGCCCAGATCACATAATGCTTTGTACACAATTAGAAAGACATCGGCTTCCACTGCAACTGTAAAAGTAGTGTCCTGTGCAAACTAGCAATATATATATGACCATATTTATAAAGTTACCTTCTGCTCCACTGAGACCAGAATAGAGCAGAAGGGACTAGAAACAAAGAAACAAAGTACATATTTTTGAATGGTAGCTTGGATGAGGTCACCTTAATGAGAAGTGAATTAATTCTGGATTAATTCTCAGGGTAGAAATATCAATAATAGATTTGTAGATTAGACAATGAATGAGTAAACAAAGTTGGGCATAAACAACAAAAATGTAAGCTACTTTCTAAAAAGTGGTAACATCAGAAGTTCTCTGATAAACATGGTAAATCTGAAATTCTGTCATTAAGTGGAAACATAATATGCAATTGACCACAGGAGACAACAATATCAGGAGAGTTCCATTAAAGAGTTGTCAGTTTATAATTGATGCCATAGTAATGATACTGAATGAAGTATCAAAAGAAAAGTGAATATGTAAAAGATTAGAGGCTGAGTGATGAAGTCATGCCTCCTTCACAGGGGGAACGTGTTGGAACATGAGGAATTGTGGTATCATAGACTGCAGAGAGGAAATCACAAGCATTGCCTGGGAGCACACTGAAGACAGCTAACGATATTACTTTGCTCAAGAGTAAATAATGATCATTGCTTATTGGCTTTAGCAATGTAGAAATTATTCTTGACTGAAAAATGACAGTCAATGGAACCATAGGATACGTGAGTGGTGGAATAGTTTAAAAGAAAAGTCATTGGGATGAAAGTATTGAAAACTCTTGAATTTGAGGATTATTTTTGCTTGTAAAGGAGACACAGAAAGAATACCTAAAGAGAATTTATTGGAGAGAGGAGAAATTGTATTTTCCTGGAATGACTGTGGGAGGAAGTTTTAGTACTGTTTATAGCTACAGAAAAGAATTGCTTAGTAATCTTAATGTCATCTAGAAAGTTATTTAGACAGTAAAATTTTATCCTTATTGGAGGCACTTGGAGAATACAAGGGCTAGTAGTCCTACAGAAGTTATTGTGTAGGGTGGAGAGCACGGGAAACATTGTATGGCTACTTCAGGGAGTATTGAACCTAAATATGAGTTAGATTTAATCTGCTTTGGATTTACACTGTCATTTTCTAAGTACTTGTTTTGCATTCAAACCATTCAGGCAATACTCCCAAATCAATGAAAGATACTGCTTAAACTAGAAGTTAAGGTGCTGACCTGATTTCTTAGGCAAGTTTTCTTTTTACATATTAAACCAATAACATAGCACTAATGTCTTCAGCTTCTTGTTATAAAGGTAAGATAGAAAGTCCAGGAAAATCATTAGTCCTTTTTAAAAGTTTTTTTCCAATCAAAAATATATGAAAGAGGTTAAGTGAGAAATGTGGAAAACATATGCACAATAAAATAAATTATAATCTAGTTTCATTTAAAACAGTGGCATTATAAATATAAGAGTTATATGAGACTTTTGTAACATTGTAATGGCAGATAAAATGAGATTAATTGAGTTTAATAATTTGACAGGAATTTAATTACAGCGTGAACTCTCTGCTATTTCTTGTATATATAGCAAAGCACTATTCTTCTTAATCAGATTTTTAATTAATAAAGGATTATCAAGTACAATATATAGAAGGTTATCAATTTTCCAAGGAATCAGAATACAGCAGAATGTTCTTATACTAAATTAAATCAAGCACAACTTCACCACTGTAATGACCCCAAGGTTTACTGTAAGTACTTTTATATATGTAAAGTAGATCCAGCTACTGTAAAATATGACTTAAATAAATAGGTACAAACAAGGTTAATGTCTGTACTATAATTTAAGTATGGGAGTAGGGGAGCAAGAGGATTAAAGTTCAGAAGAGGGAGTTGTATGGATATGGAATTCATTGGTTGTGACAAAATTACCTGTTCATTTAGTCACTCTGCATTTGCGCAAAACAGGAAACAGGCTTGGTATTGTGTTAAAGGAAGTGTGATAAGTACAAATTTCAGTCATGGAACTCCCTTAAATGAAGTTGGCAGAGATATTTGAGGTAGATCAGGAACATGTGAACAGAAAACAGCTTTTAGATGTAAGCTTTAGTGGAGGTAATTTATGAGAAAACTCACATCTCTGAGATTAAAGTCCAGAGATTTCTTAGAACTGTATCATTAAGGCATATGGCAGCATACTTAATGGTAGAAGAGATAAATAGGAATTTCCAGATAAATAAATATGACTCATGTCCAGTGAGACTGCCTGAAAGAATGGGGAAAGTCTCCTGCCAAAGGTCCTGCTGATGACCTAGAAAACATTAGAAGACCAAGATTAGGCTACTTTCTTCCCCAATGTACAGTTTTATATACTACTTTGCTTTCATTTATAATGACCCCTAGAAATTGAAGTACATCTGAAAAATTCATTAATATTCATACATTGATTTCATGTGTCAATAAATAAAATGTGTGCACAATAGGATTTAAGCAATTATTTATTAATCTGTAATGATGACATATGAGTCCTTCAGGATCCAAGGACATAGAAGCCCCAAGGCTGCTTGATTTTTGCTGTCATTGTTAGTGGACTGTGCTTATCTCAAAATATTTTATATAAAGATATGATACCACTTATGAGAGGTCTGAGGGTGTATAAGCGACACACTAATGTATGAACTGATACTAACCACAAGATGGTACTCCTGAAGGCTCAGACTATAACATTCTGAAATTGGTATAAAGGGAAATCTGCAAAGCAGAATCCCAGGCGACTGAGGAGGAGCAAACTGCTGAATCAGAGACTAGTGTCTCTAATGCAGTGCCATGAGCTTGCTTCTGAAAAGTGTTGGGAAAAGTGCAAATTGAAATAAGTCACTGCTGCTACTGAAATGAAATGTCATTATCAGATGAAAAAGTGTCACTGTGGTGACACTGTGAGCAGCTGGGAAGCAAAAGCAGGAACAGGAAGCTAAGAGGAAAGAACAGCTCTCTCTTTTCCCCTCATCATGCCAAGTTCTATTCCTATTCTGCATGGTAGAGAGTCAGCAGTCAGGTGAAGACACCAGAAACAGCAGACATAGATCAGCAAGCTGTAGACCCAGTAGCACAATGCAGAACACAGAAGATAGGCTGTGAGTCCAGACTAGTCATAGTAACTGGGACTTAATTTACAATGGACTCTCCAGCAGCCAATGCGTCTGAGCACAAGTTTTCGTTAGTATAAATAACTTGAGTTGCCACATGAAAGTTAAATTCTGGCTAAGATTTACTTTTGCCCCACAGAATTGAATGTTGACTCCTCAGATAATACATTTGCACTTTTAAGACTTGTCTGTCAAAAGTATGAGAATACTGTTGACTATTCTTGCAATGTCCTCCAAAATAGGAACTCAGTTGAGTGGGTGATCCTTTGTAGTCATTTTATATCTCTCTATACTTTTAGACATGGTTGATATTTACTTAACTTTTTTCTTTAGTTTTTCTGTGAAGATTTTGCTTTAATTATGCAAATATATGATAGCATAGTCTATAAATATTTATCATGAACTCTCATTGTTTTAAACTCTTTTGCTTGCTCATACCACTAAGAGAATAATGTTTTGCTGTGATCCTAAAGTGTCCTCATTTTAGGGTTATTCTTTTACAATTTTCTCAATTATCAATCAACAATTAGAATGAAAAGATGTTCTATGAGTCGCTGGTTATCTCCATCAAAATCAGAGTGAGCCTGATATTAGAATTGCTGTGATATAAACTTTTGGAACCTTTACAAAAACTAAAGAAATCAGACCACTCAAAGAAGTCAGTCAACAATGAAATAACATCTATATAAAATTATTTATTTTACTTTATTAATAGTAGTGCTAAATTGTTCAGTTGGGCCTCTTGTCAGAAGAAAGCTTTTGTGTCTTAAGGGAAAAAAGGTAGGCAGAAAAGTTGATCAGGCAGAACAAGAAGAAATAGGATTTTGTAAAATAAGTAGAATTTAATTGTACCAATCGCCAGTGCTGTTTTCCCTCAAGTGTTCTAAGGCAATTCTTCCTATGCTTCATTGCATAATACCAGGGTTACTTATAGATCTCATCTAGAATATTCATTTCTCAACACTCTATGAAATAGCCCTTGAGATGAAGCAATGCATTTAATTAGCTCCTGCAGTTTTCTGAAAAAATATTATGGACTTATAATTATCTGATGTAAGTTTTTAAATTCTTTCTCTGAGTTCATTTATGCACTGGGAAAATTTTAGTTTTAAATTGAAGTGTATACCTATGAGAAATTGAATTGTAATATATGTTTATGATGTAGAAGATAAGCAAATCACCGTATTACTAGATTAAAAGTAGTTGTTGTTGAATATGCCTGTGGATAGTTATTATTGCAGATTATACAAAGAAAGATCGGGATGACATTTTTTAATATAATTATTCAGTAAACGTTTTCAGTTTAGCTTAAATAAATGAAACATGATGAGATATTAATGTTTTTATCTAAGATTTAAAAACTGAG
Organism: Ondatra zibethicus; assembly: GCA_004026605.1. Lineage (NCBI taxonomy): Eukaryota > Metazoa > Chordata > Mammalia > Rodentia > Cricetidae > Ondatra > Ondatra zibethicus. The sequence goes on from PVIU01008264.1 coordinate 79,755, forward strand.
TCAGAATAAACTATTTAAATATTCTTACTTAAAGCAAAAAATAAATGATTCTATCCAGAACTTTTCACATGCTAGTGACATGTTTCTCTTGTAAACAATGTTTTGCTTTAAAAAATGATCATTATAACTCTATAATAATGTTAGTGCTACCTTCTAGTACAAAGACTCTTTTGCAGCACTTGGTTAGACTTGATTGCAAGATTTATTGAGTAGCTTCCTGTTTTAGGTACTATACTAAATGATTATGACTTCAAAATTAAGTAGAAAAATCTGTCTCTATTTATGGGTTACAGGGTATTGTATCTGGGCTCTTGAACTTGATTTCAGTGAGCTACATCATTAACACCTATTATTCTTGTTCATAGATATGTATATGTACTGAAAGATAAAAAATATGATTTTAAAATTTTATTTATTTTTGTTATTCTCATTATCATGTAATAAATAAAGTATGTACTTTACCAGGCACAGTATACAGTTCAATTAATTCAAACTGAATAATTGCAGGACAAATACTTTCATTTCTTTTTTTTAAATTTTAATTTTTTTTTTAATTTCAATTTACATTCCTTCCACAGTTCTCCCCCACACCCCTCATCCTGCCGCCATCACCCCCTACCAGCTCACCCCTCATCCACTCCTTCCAATGGGTAAGGGCTTCCATGGGAAGTCAACAAAGTCTGACGCATTAAGTGGGGCAGTACAAAGCCCCTCCCCCTGCATTAAGTTTTGGCATGTCATCCAACCATAGAAAATAGGCTCCAACATGCTAGCTCCAAGATAGATCCTGGTCTTACTACCAGGTGCCTCACAGATAGTTCAAGTTACACCAATCTCTCCCACATTTGGAGGGCCTAGTTCGATACTACGAAGACTCTACAGCTATCAGTCTAGAGGTTCATGAGTTACCACGAGCTTGGGTCAGCTGTCTCTGTAGATTTCTCCATCACGATCTTGACATCCCTTGCTCATATATTCTCTCCTCCCTCTCTCCGATTGGATTCCAAGAACTTGGCATGGTGCCTGATGTGGATCTCTGCATCTGGTTTCATCTGTTACTGGATAAAGGTTCTATGATGATAGTTGGGGCATTCATCAATGGGATTTCAGGGAAAGGACAGTTCGGGCTCCCTCTCCACTATTGCTAGCAATCTTAGCTGGGGTCATCCTTATGGATTCTTGGGAATTTCCCTAGCATCAAGTATCTCCATAACCAAATAGTGGTGATCTCTTTCATTGTTCCCCCATTCCGTCCCTCTCCTCACCTCCACTCAATCATCCATTCCCTCATGTTCCTATTTTCCATCCCCTCCTCTTTATCACCCCTTTACCCAGGATATGTTATCTAATTCCCCTTCCCTGAGTGATCCATGTGTCACTCTTAGTGTCTTCCTGGTTTCCTAGCTTCTCTGTATCTGTGGATTATACTCTGGTTACCCTTTCTTTTACATCTAATATCCACTTATAAGTGAGTACATACTATGTTTGTCTTTCGAGTCTGGGTTACCTCACTCAGGATGGTTTGTTCTAGTTCCACCCATCTACAGATTTCAGGATGTTATTGTTTTATACAGCTTAGTGATGCCCCCATTGTGTATATGTACCACATTTTCTTAATACATCATTCAGTTGAGGGGCATCTAGGTTGTTTTCAGGTTTTACTATTACAAATGATGCTGCTATGAACATTGTTGAGCAAGTGTCCTGGCGGTATGGGCTATCCTTTGGGTATATGCTCAAGAGTGGTATCATTGGGTCTTGATAGATTAATTCCCAATTTTTTGAGTAGCCACCATACTAATTTTCAAAGTGACTATACAAGTTTACACTTCCCCCAGCAGTAGAGGAGTGATCCCCTGATTCCATATCCTCTCCAGCATTAGCTGTCTCAAGTACTTTTGATCTTAGCCATACTGGCAGGTGAAAGATAGTGTCTCAGAGTCATTTTGATTTACATTTTCCTGATGATTAAGGATGGTGAGCAGTTTCTTAAATGTCTTTAAGCCATTTGAGATTATTCTGCTGAGAATTCTCTGTTTAACTCTACACCCCACTTTTTAATTGGATTAGTTTGAAATACTTTGATTTCTGAAGGGCAGATTATAGAGGATGTAGGAATTAACAAGATTAATTATATATTTTACATAAATTTTAAGTTGCATTATTATAGGAACTACAGTGGAATGAAACAATGAAACAATGAAAGGGCCTGGTAGAAGTGTCTGTCCAAGTTTAACGTGGTTACAAAATATGATGTGAGAGATTTGAGGACTCTTACATGTGGAGGGGAGGATAAACCATAACTTTGGCCAAATAAAGAGTAAATAGTAAGGCTATTGGTACTGGAAAAGAAGGTATCATTTGAGAAATGAATTGAAATAAATATTCAATAAATAACAGTATGGAATTAATAACTATTTTAGTAGCTAAAATCTAAGCCACGAACAATCTTTTCATTCTGAAATTTAAAGTACTGTATAGTTTTGGGGCTCCAGGAAAGGCAATAAAACAATTTTATTCATGAAGGCATCAAAAAGGTTAAGATTCTTAGCACAATACTTAAGCAAAGAAAGTTCAAAATGTATACGCTAAAAACTACACTGTTAAAAAAAAGTTAAAACACAAATGAGTTTTAAAACACCTTATGCCATAGATTTAATACAGACCTTTAATTTCAATTTAAGGTTTTTCTTTTTTAATCTGTCCTCAGCCTTAAAAACTGATGAGATGGTCCGAGATTTCATTCACAGGTCCTTGTGGTACTTTTGAAATAATTTATTTTTCATTACAGGAATTTTCCCAGCTCCAAGGAGCTTCAAAAGAAAGAAGTGGATCAGGACATCTGCAGGGCTGGCTAGCCAAAGGAAATTGAACTCCCCACCATTATTCACATTTGCCTCAGTGCTCTGGCAGCTCTGGAGCCAGTCCACGGAGAAGTGCTGTTCCTGAGATTCAGTAATTAAAAGAACATGCCACAGAGGCTAGGTAAGCCTGCTTAAGGATGTTGAAAAGATTACTTTATCACAGAGGTAATAAATAGAAACAAGTCTTGGTTTTTGAACTCTTTCTGAAGGGCATGATTTGTGCAGAAGAGTTCAAGACTAATAAAATGTCCTGCTTATCTCATGAAGCTATTCCTTAATGCATTAAGAAACACATCTAAAAAGCTCTGTGTCTCTGGTTTTTATTAGCAGCTGGTTTTGCATTTGTTTCTTAGGATGCAGAATGCTTCTGGGTTAGACTGGGAGATTTTCATATTAACTCTAATGTAAAATAATGATGCAATAAGAATACAAAAGCAAAGGAACAGCTGATATTTGGTTTCCAAACACAATGAAACAAGGGCTACTCCATGAAGCAGTGTTTCAGAAAATAAAACCCTATGGTTATGATTTTGTTATTCTAATTTGGAGTGTGAGGAAATTGAAGCTTGGGAAGGACATTCACATTAAATTACATAACAAATAATGGGAAGAATTTTAAATCAAGCTAGTATCATTTGACTCCAGAATACACAGTCCAAAATTCATTGTTACATTATGTCTATTCATTAGGAAGGAGATGGGACAGAAAGTTACTATAAATAGTGAGCAAATCATTCTCCACATTTCCACTGTTAAGTCAATAAATATGTAGTTGTAATAAGCACAGGAAGCATGAACTATTTTTTTTGGAAGAAAATAAAGCAAGTAAAAGAGAATTTTAACGAATTCTGACAGAATCATGAAAGAAAAATTATTCTAGATCATTGCGAAGATTGGTTATTTAAATCCTTCCTCCATATTTGCAGGAAATACTTAAAAATAGCAGGGTATTTATAATACTATCTTTCTCTTCATTATTCATAAGAGCCAGGTAAGAATGCAATAGTTCCATTTTTTATTTTCCTGTCACTGTCTTACTTAAAAGTTTCTATAAAACCTTTTTTCTTTATTTTATTTTACATGAGAACCACAGTTTCCCCTCCATTCTTTCCTCCTGTTCCCTCCTCCACCTCCCTCCTAACCACCATTCACTCCCCAGCCCATCTCCGTTCAGATTGGGGTAGGGTCTCCCTTAGGAATCCACAAAGCATGGCATGTGAAGTTGAGGTAGTACCAAGCTCTCCCTCTGCTTCAAAACTGAACAAGCCATCCCACCATAGGGAATAGGCTCTAAAGAGCGAACTAATGCATCAGGGACAAGTCCTGGTCCCACTGCTAGGAGCCACACAAAGGACCAAGTGACACAACTGTCACCCAGATGCAGAGGGCCTAGGTGGGTTCTGGGCAGGTTTCCCAGCTGTCTGTCCAGAGTCTGTAAAGTTCAGGTTTGCTGGCTGTGTTGGTCTCCAGTCATGATCTTGACCCTGACCTTTCTCAAATAATCCCTCCATCCTCTTTTGAACTGGACTCCCAGAACTCAGCCCAGTGCTTAACTGTGGATCCCTGCATCTGCTTCCATCAGTTACTGGATTAAAGCTCTATGGTGACAATTAGGGTAAACACCAATCTGATTACAGGGAAAGGCCAAATCAGGCACCCTCTCCACTATTGCTGAGAGTCTTAGCTGGGATGATCCTTGTGGGTTCCTGGGGCTTTCCCTGGCACCAAGTTTCTCCTAACCACATAATGTCCCCAAAATATCTCTTTCATTATTCTCCTACTCTGTCCCTTCCCCACCTCTACCTTCCTGATCCCTTTTGTTTCTCCAGGAATAATTAAAAGGTTTACAACATGGCTTACATACAGGGTTTCTTTTGGACTATGTGACAGAATAAAAGAACCAATACAAGTAATCTATGTTGACTCAAAAACAAAGTAATGTTTTAATTATATTTTTATCTCACTCTTGAGTGCACTCAAGGCTTGCCCATGTCTCCTTACTATAGGCAGGCTTGGAAGACTTTGCTCAGTACATCAAGATGAATGCCTCATGCGAGTTCAGAAAAAAATGTTATGAAAATATGACCTATTTAGTTGTAAGTGTTGATAATATTCTGCACTCAGTTTCTTAAAAATACAATTTGTAGTTCATTGGATATAGTTAAGATTTAGTCATTTCTCTCCTTGTTTTTATTGCTACATTTTACAGAAATGTAAAAAAAGGCAAAAAATGTTGTGAATTTATTTTACTTTATTTAAGTAAAAGTCCACTCCTACCA
>PVIU01008265.1:0-84747 GCA_004026605.1 Ondatra zibethicus
CCTAATGCATGATTACATATGACCTAAGCACTCACAGAATTTCACCAACCACCAAGCAATATCCTCAGGTATTTGGCCTTTCTTCCTCTCCAAGGAGCCTAACCTGCTCCTTCTCTTCACAGACTACCACTTCCACAGCTATTGGAACTCCATCCCATCTTCTCATCCTTTTTAGGTAGGTTTCTCTTGACGTCTCCAACTGCTGTGTCCAAGTCTCTAAAGCAAAATTTGGTATCATCTTACTTCCCCAAATGTCCCCCTTCTGTCTTGCCCATTTCAGCTTCCTGGCCTTACTTTGCCTCAAGTTGTCCACACTAATGGCTTGGTCACCCCTCAAAACGTGTCCCCAACCCCTCTTGTAGACTCTATACTCAGACTCTCACTGGTTCCAGTCTCAGCAGATGCGAGTCTCCTGGCAATCTTTGCTGCTCATTTCTTCCCTACTCTCCTACTCATCCTCATGGGTTTTCTAGGAAGCCAACTACATAATTCCAAGAGCCTAGAGGCATCCTTCCAGAAAGTAAGCCACTGACACAAACTCTATCTGAATGACTCCCCATGAAAAAGGAGATGCTTTTGCTAAAGGCCATTAACCTCTGCCTAAGCCACAAAATGACTAGATTTAAGATAATAGTTCTGCTTTCACTTTGCTTCGGTCTCCTTTACTTTGTTTGAAGGCACAGATTTTTATTTTTTTTTAACAGGGTTTCTCTGTAGCCCTGACTATACTGGAACTCACTCTGTAGAGCAGGCTGGCCTTGAACTCACAGAGACCCACCTGCTTCTGCCTCCTGACTGCCCGGCTATAATATGTGTGTATGTGTGTGTGTGTGTGTGTGTGTGTGTGTGTGTGTGTGTGTGTGTGCGCGCGTGCGCGCGCCATGGTCTTAAATCTGCACTCACCTTGGGATTCCCAGAAGAAAAAAACTTCCCCATCCTTGAAGACAGACCTCCCCCTTGACAAAGGCCTCTTAAAACCATGATAGCCATCTTGTGATTGATCCCCATAACAGATGACATTGACAAGGACTTTGTGTGAACATCTGGAAGAGCCAGATCGGAGACAATGATCAACCAGAATACGCCTTGATGGGGGTCTGTTTAATTTTGTACACCTCTTATTCCACTGTCCAAATTCTTCCTAAAGAACATGTAGATACCTTGAAGATGGACGTGGCGAGGGGGGTCACTAAGTTCCTCTATCTGTTTCTCTTCCTAGTGTGCTCACGTTGAATACATCTCCTTTCTCTGCTTGCCCCTTCTCTTGTCCCTTTAATTTAGTTGGCATGTTGGGAGTGAGTGGTCAAGGCTAGCTTGTTGCAGCTCCTGATTCCCTGCCCCAAGCTCCCTGGCTCCTCCCCTAATCCTCAGCGTCTGACTTTGCTCTAATCCTTTTTACTTATTTGTCTAAGGGAATCGCTTGCTCTCAAACTTCTCTGCAAAGAACTGGCCTCTAGCTCAAGATTGGATATCAGAGAGGTGCGAAAGGAAGGAGGCAAGGAGGAAGGAATTCCAGTTGTTGGACAAACAAACAAAATAATTAAGGTGCAAGCAGTGGGAATAATTGAGTCTGAAGTGTTGGAACAGTGGGGAAAGGCCAGATAGAAGATAAGGTTAAAAGGCTCAAGGGTGGAAAAGGAAGTGATTAAAAACCGCCAAGTCAGGCTGGTAGATAAGAGCGCCCCCTCCATCACAGAAGTCTTTTTAAAGAGATATCCTGGGTTACAATTCACCTGCCATTTTAAAGAAAGTCTTCCGGACACCGCCCTAGCTAACCCTGGCTCAGCCATCTCGCCTCTCTGCCCAGAGGGTGTGGTAACTGAAGATGGCTTCTGAAAATAAAAACTCCAACTGCAGTCTTGGGGTTTTTGTTGTTGTTGTTGTTTGGTTGGTTTTTTGTTTTTTGTTTTGTTTTGTTTTTGTCACTGTTGCACACCACCGCCACAGTACCTGACGTCATGCCCATGGCTTGACAGTGCTTTGCTATAAATACCTTACCTCACGATACAGAAACCCTGGAGTGTGTGCAGTGTTAACAAGTGAGTGCTTGTGCAGAAGGTCACCTCACTGGAGTCACACCCATGGCTCTGGCTTCGGGCTGAAAGTTCGCAAGCGTCAGCATGTTAAGTGCTATGATGGAGTCCCAATCACGCGTGACTTCTAGAAGTTTCCAACTGCTTTTCTCAGTCCTATTTTTAGAGCAATGCTCCTGAATTTCATGACCCAGTTTTAGACTTTGAGTGAGATATAAAGTGTCTCTCTCTCCTCCCTCCCTTCTTCCCACTCCCTCTCCTGGATGGGAAAGTACAGAGGAGGTGTGACCTCCATGATTCATGGCCTTTGCTCTCTGTTGGAGCCACTTAAACCAGCAAGGAAGATGCTGACTTTCCCAAAAGCATGGTCCTGGAGGGGTACAGCAGGCCTGCCGTGCACCATCCTGGCTAATGCTGGTCCAGGCATCGCAGCCCAGAAGGGTGTGGTAACTGAAGAAGGCTTCTGAAAATAAAACTCCAGCAGCATTCTTTTGTTTGTTTGTTTGCTTTTGTTTTTCGATACAGGTTTTTGCTGCAGGTTTAGAGTCTGTCCCTGTCCTGGAGCTAGCTCTTGTAGACCTGGCTGGCCTCAAACTCACAGAGATCCGTCTGCCTCTGCCTCTGCCTCTGGGATTAAATGCATACACCACCAGGGCCCAGCTCCAACTTCAGTCTTGAAGGCAACCCACCAAGTGAGCGGTCCCAGTTGGCACTACAGAACTTTCTCTGCTTAGGCTTTTTCAATTTCCTCACCACACTCCGTTCCATGCTACAGACTTGCGATAGCAATAGTTTGGTGTCCGTAAAAAAAAGAGGGAGTCCAGGTCCAGGTGCATTACAAAGGAGGAGGTTCTGAATGCAAGACCCACGGGTCCTGACCCGAGTTTCCAGAGTCTTCAAGACACTAAGATGGACAAACTTGACCCTGAGATCTGCCCCGGAAACACTTATCTGAGCATCCTCAGACACTGATAACATCTCTACCTTCCTCTGGTTTTTGATATTATTTTCTCTTTGCTCTCCTTTCCTTATCAAGTTATAGCAAGGAATTTTCTGATCCATCTTAATTTCAGAGGGACTAAAGCAAGCTATACATACATAAACGTAGTAAAGACAATTCTTAGTCAATTAACTAGCTGGCTCACTAAAAGTTAAAGCAGATGTCTCTCAGATAAATGCTGCCCTGTCTTTTTTGTGACCAAACACTGCTATGCTGTGGGATGTAGGCCCTGTCACTTCGTGGTTTGAAATCCTAATTCCCAACATTATAGTATTGACAGTAACTAATGGAGGGGGTTTTGGTAAGTGGTTAGGTCATTCACGCCTCGCTGATTCATTCATTTACCCAGTTCATAAGGGCACAGCACACCCTTGTAAAAGGAATACAGAGCTCTCCCCTAGACCTCACACCTCATGAGGAACTCACTGAAAAGGCCCCGTTTATGAAACAGAAAATCGATCCTGAACAGACACTGGATTTCACCAGCACCTTGATCTTGGAGTTTCCCTCTACCAGAACCACAAGAAATAAATGTTATTTATATGCCACATGTGGTAGGTTGAATGTACTTGGCCCCATAATCTCATAGGGAGTGGCATTCTTAGGAGATGTGCCCTTGTTGGAGGAAGTGTGCTGCGGCTTTAAGATCTCCTTTGCTCAAGCTTCCCTCAATGCCACTGAATCCCTCCCATTGCCTTCTGATCAGGATGCAGCCAGCACATGCGCCTGCATCTCTCCCTGCTCCCCGCCACGATGATAATGGACTGAACGTCTGAAACTGTAAGCGAGCCACCCCAATTAAATGCTTTCTTTTTAAGAGTTGCCATGGTCATGGTGTCTCTTCACAGGGTTGCAATAGCAGCCCTGACTAAGGCTCCACCCAATCTGTGGTGTTTGTTCTACCATCCCAAGCAGACAAAGACAAGTGGTAATGGCGACAACATGGTGTGTTTTGTTTTTCAGATTGATGTAAACAACCCCGAAGGGCAAGGTATATCCAATGTAACCATGGCACATGGATAACACAGACTATTAAACCACAAGAAAAAACAGGTAATTGACCTAAGGGATCTTTTAGAGGAATAAAAATAAGAAAAGGTAAACTGTTGGCTAGTGCAATTTAGAAGAAAGATAGCAGCTTCTAAGACACACATAACAGCAGCTTAGCATGGAGAAAGGCACAAAAGGATGCTCACCAAGTTAACACTTGCCTTGTGGAAACACCAGTGAGGAACAGCAAGGGGCAGCCAAGTGGAACAAGGCGCCCCGCATCTCTAATGCGATTCTAATCATTTCCAGTTTGACATTACTTTTGCAATTTTTGAAAATTACTATTTCATTTTTAATTATATATTAATTTCTTTATCTTGGGTCCATTTACATCTGTATACTCACGTCATGGCACTGGTTGGGAGGTCAGAGGTCACTTGCAGGAGCCAGTTCTTTCTCTCTATCACGTGAGTCCTAGGAATCAAGCCCAAGCTGCCAGCCTCCATAGCAAGCATCTTCACCCCTTGAACTATTGTGCCACTCCTGTCTTTATTTTTTTTAAGTCCTTAAAGCACACATGTTTTCTTTCTCATTCCCACTCCTCCCACACTCTCGTAGTGATGTCTTGGTGTCTATCCCTTGCATTCTCCACGCTATAGCTCATGGGATAGAGCTTGAAATTTCAACAAAGATGGTATGAGATCATTGGAAAAGGAAAAGAGCCATTTTATAAGTGAGTGAGATATGACTAAGTGCACGTGTTCGGTCTGAGCACTCCTTTTCCACATGGCTGCTTCATTTGTGGCTAGGAAGCAGGAGACTAGAAGATATAGGAATCTATATTGCAATTAAATCCACCTTTCTTGGATGGTCATATGGTAAATTATAACATTGGTAGTTAATAATTTATAAACAAAAAAATAATTTATAAACAAATACACAACTCTCAACAATCTCATTGTGATTATCAGGAGCTGAAAGATAACAGTCAACTTTATAACTCAAGTATAATTCCCCCTGCAAAAAACTAAAAGGAAATATTCTGTGATTGTACTAGACTCCACCCATCATTTTGCTACCATGTAACCAATGAAAGATAGTTTGCAGAAGATGCATGATCGCTAAACAAATTCACATTTTTAGCAGATTAGCCTCCAAATTTTAATTGGCTTATATCTAACAGCTCTAAGCAGCACACCAGTAATTTTTATAATCAGGGAGACATTTCACAAATAATTTTACCCCAAAGGGTCACAGAGAACTCTCAACCGCTGACTTTTCACATTTGGATACCTGAGATATTTCTATGGGTAATTCTGCTTCAAATGTTTCCAAGCTGAAACTGTCAAAGTGTAGTCTGCAGCATTGAACTTTGGAATAATGATGATTAGTTTGTCCTTATCCTGGAGCAGATCCAGAATTGATTTCTGAGAAAAATCTATAAACTCTCTCCAGTGCTCCTCAGGCCTCAAGGTAGAGGTGGGTCAGGGTCTACCCAAGGGTTAGGAACCTTTACTTCTATCAGGAGATATTAATGTGTTTCTCTCTGCTCAGTTGAACTTTAAGTACATATTTTGAAAGCATATGAATTTTTTAAACTATACATACTATAAAACAAAAAAAAATTACCCCAAGGCTTCTGACAGATAGCAAAATATGCATCAGTCACTCCCTGATTTTTATCAAAAGTCAAAATACAAGAAATTATATTCGTGTGGGACTAATTAAAGGGTATGGAGTCTACTCAACCCTGTAAACAGGAAATGTGGTGTTGCTGCAGTGTCAGATCCCCCTCTCAGGAAGGGAGAGACCGCTCTGGATAGGGTTTGGATTCTGGAAGTCTTCTAGCCCTTTTGGCACCGGAAAATGCCCCATCGTCAAAGAACTTTAGGTATCTAAGGTTTACATAAAACCAGGTGATGGGTGGTTAGCTCTTGATGTGAAATAGTGGTTATTTGCAATAAAATAGTTTAAATGCAATAATCTTGAAAATTAGCTAAAGATAGAAGAGAAAAGCAAGCCACATGATGGCACCCAAGGCAGGGACCCTCAGCAGAGAATAAAGGGGAAATGGGCTGGAAAGGAAATGAATGAGCTGGATGTTACAAACACTGAGTTCAACAGCACGAAGCACGGGTCACCCATGGAAACAATGAGTTCTCCATGAGTCCAAAGCTTGGGAGATACTGGCTAGAGAAACAACTTGAGAATCAGCAGCAAAGGGCTAGAAATGAAAGCCACGAGAACGCCCCAGCTCCCCGCTCCATCTCCGTGGTTGAGTCATGTAAGTCTCATTGCCTCATTTTCTCCTGTGTAGAGATTATCAAATGGATTTGAGAGCCTCTTGAAAGCATTATCCCTTCTCCTTAGTAAGCACTGCTTAAACAACTAAATTATCACTAAGATCACTTTGGGAAGACAACAGAGAATAGTGGTTATTAACCTTTTAGAGAGAATTAAGTGACTGAAAACAGTTGTCGACTGTGGACTTACTCACTGAACATCACACACCACCCACAAACACCCAAACTCTGGACACAATCGCAGGAGGTCTGCAGATGCCTAAAAACACCAGACTTAAAAGGTTTTTCAAAATTCTAATGTATTATTTTATTTTATGTAGTCTAAGTGGTTTTCCTGCATGTCTGTATACCATGTGAATGAAATGAGGGCATGAGCCCTCCAAGGTCTACTTAAGGAGAAGGTTTTCATTATAGATATGAGGGAGAATACAGCCAGAGGTACCTGGGAGAGCAGGGAAAGAAAGGAATAGACTGAACATAGCCAGCAGACTAAACCGGGCCATGAGAGGAAAGGGGCGGGGAGGGGGGAGAAGAGGGAGGGGAAAGGAGGGAAGAGAAGAGAGGGAGGACAAGTAGACAAAGACAGCAAAATGGCCAAAATGGTAGGGTTCTGTAGGAATGAGAAACTGGGGGAAAGGGAAGCCCATAGGCTAGAGAAGTTTAGGGTAAAGGACTGAATGGGAAGAGCTGAGCTAAGCCAGAAAGCCACCACAGGACTTTGTAACAGATACTTACGGAGAAAGCCTGGAGGCCTGCATGCACTCTGCTGTGCTAAGAGGCACCACAGTCAGCCCTTCATCTGGGTTTCTTTAGGACCTGTCACCATGTACATTCCAGGTGTCTTCAGAGGCCAGGAGAGGGCATAGATTCCCCCGGGACTGTGGTTATGAGCGGCTGTGAGCCATTACGTGCGCGCCGGAACAGAGCCTGGGTCCCTGACAACAAGTGTTTTCACCACTGAGTCATCTCTCCAGCCCCCAGGTTTTACAGTTTTCGATGTTTAGAGGTAAAATGAAGAATCTAGGAAGCAACCAGAAAATTTAATTAGTTGAAGATAGAAAGGAGGGAGACAGGGAAACGGGGAGCGGAGGGAGGGGTGTGAGAAAGGGAAATACGCATAGACAAAAATGAAGGATTAAATAGAAGATAGAGAAACTGGGCCCAAAAGGACTGATTTATTGTTCGCTGTGTATTAGGGGTTGGGGAGAAGTAGTTATGAGAATATTGAGTTGTTTTTTGGTTTTGCTTTGCTTTTGGTTTTCTTTTCGGGGCGGGGGACGGGCAGACTGGTTTTGTTGTTGTTGGTGGTGGTGGTGGTGGTGGTGGTGGTGGTTGTTTGGTTGATTGGTTGGTTGGTTTGGTTTACCTTCGCAATGAGAGAGACTAGAAAGAACAGAGGCGTATGTTCTGTATGTGAAAGTTACCAAAGAGAGGTAACTGACTAGCAACATTCTGGGGAAGGAGCCAGGAAAGGAAGAGAATTAGAGTTCCAGGAGAGTTTGGCTTTGGGGGTGAAAAGGAACAAGTGGTTCTCCTGCCTGAAAGGAGGTGGAAAACCTCCTGCACCTCGAGAGGTGTGGGGCAGGCCGGCCTAAAAACTGAGAGATAACTATCTTTCCAATCAAGGAAGACACTACATGCCCCGATAAGGACACTGAGAGTTAAATATTGATAACCATGAGCATTTGAAGTAGAAAACAAAGAGCTAATAAGAAAATAAAAAGAAAGCAAGTGAAATTCTGCTGCCCTGGGATAAGCTGTGATGATGCGTTTCTCATGAGAACTACCAACAGCACAGCAAAGAAGGACCTGGGCACAGCAAAGAAGGACCCGGGCAATTAGCCTTACTGTTCCATCACCAACAGTATCTATATGGACTCATTATAACCACATCGTCACCAAAAACACATTAGATACACAAGGTTTAGAGACTATAGTAGGCATCATAGGTGGGACATGTTAATCCTTAGGATTAATAGATATAGACATCAATACATAAATATATATCTTATATATTAGTATTAACAATAAGGATTAATATCAACAAGAAGTTTGTATCGATATTATACATTACTAACTTCCAAAATTTCATTTGATGTTTAGATATGCTTAGTATACATTTGATTTTTTTTAATTTTTTTAAATTTTTATTGCATTTATCTATTTATTATCTGTGAGTGTTTTGTGGATGGATGGATAGGTATGTACATATATAATGTAGCAGGCAGGTAGAGATTGGAGCATGATGTGCAAAGGTGACTTCTTTCCTTCCACCAAGTGTGTCCTGGGCATTGAGTTCACATCGGGCTTGTTGATCGCTTTCAACCCTTGGTTTATTTTATCCTTTTCTTTGTGAGGAACATAAGTATCAGTTTCTTCCTGACTCTGCTTAGGAGAGCAGATGGAAGCAACTTCATTTCTCAACGTTAATAGCACCAACTTTGACATTTCTAAAATCAAATGAAACCTACAGCATCTCATAGAATAATTCATACATTTTTCTGTAAGTCCAATTCCTTTTTCACTTTTGTTTTTGGACCCATTGTGAGTCCCGTTGCCTTTAGTCATCATCGCAACCGAACTTCCTTGTGATGAGGTAAATTCTCTCACTAGATCTGGTGCAGAAAATAGTAGAAGCTGTATGTACCGCTGCGCTTTCTAAGCGCAGTGAAAGCCTGTTATAAACAACAAACACTAGTTTGGTCCAGTTGTTTTCCTTTCTTCTTTTGGATTGTGTGGAGGAGGTGGTAAATCTTTGTATTGCATATTTGTACAAATGCTTCAAATCTTTTTTCTTCATGTTGAAATAGTTTGAATTATATGGAAACAGTTGGGGAGCATGAAGAAACTATCTACTTTGAACTATTTAAAATCTTAAATCTCCAAAACTCAAGAGTTAAGTAGAAAGCATTTAAGAGTCTCATGACTCACAGGAGCTAAAAAAAAATCTTAACCTGGAAAAAAAATAATGCTTTCACCACATTAAACAAATTTTAAAACAAATCAAGATGTTAACCATTACTTTCTGAGCTCTTTAATGTACATGTCTATAGTGCCACCTAGCGGTAAGACCAAATTTACACAAATCTCTAAGCACAGTTATCCATTTCATTCTCTAAATTGGACATGAGGTGGCGATAGAGTTCTTTGTAAAAGGGCTCTGGGCCCCTTTATAATGCTGAAAACTGGAAACTCGCATTCAAAAGCCTCTATTTCTTTAAAAAGAAAGAAACCTGGAAAAATTATAACCTTGTCCTAAAGTAGTGAAAAATTACTACCTTTTTTTTAAAAAAAAATTGCTTTGCAAATTAGATCCATTAAACCTCTGATCATCGTTTTGTTCTCAAATAGTAAAGAGCAAAATAGTAAAGTAACTTCTTGTTTCCTTCATCCGTATGCTGAGCCTAGCCCTCACGGATTTCCTCTACATCTATGAAAGTCCCCTGAGTAGTACAGTAAAGTCTCCTGGTCTTGGCTACATAGTTATCAGTTTGCAACTTTGCTAAGACTTGGAGGGAGCAAAAGAAAATTAGAAAGATATAAAGCTCACTTACATACTGCCCTCAAATGACAAAACAAGAAACAAGAAAAAAGATTATTATTATTATTTATATTATTATTATTCTATCTCTTTTTTTTACCATACTTCTGGCACTAACAATTCTTACTCTAATTTATTTCCTTGGTGAGCAGAAAGTAGTCTGTTCTACCCTGAAATACAAACCCATGATGTATCATTTGGGAAGTGTCCCAGGAACCATCAGTGCTCAGACAGGAATGCAACTGTTATAGTGTGTGTGTGTGTGTGTGTGTGTGTGTGTGTGTGTGTGTGTGTGTGAGAGAGAGAGAGAGAGAGAGAGAGAGAGAGAGAGTATGTGTGTGTGTGTGCGCGCGCGCGCACGTGCGTACATGTTTGTGAAGGTCAGAGGTCAACACTGGTGTGATAGTGTGTGTGTGTGTGTGTGTGTGAGAGAGAGAGAGAGAGAGAGAGAGAGAGAGAAAGTATACATGTCTGTGGAGGTCAGAGGTCAATGCTGGGAGTCTTCATCACCATCCACCTTATTTTCAAATAAAGGATGGTCCCCTGAAGCTGCAGCTCACTGCTGAGCTGCACAGCAGGTCCCTGCCTGCTATCTAGAGCTAGGATTAGAAGCACACACTACCACTCACTCCCAGGTTTTATGTCCCTTTAGGGAGGGCAGATCCTCACACTGTGTGGCAAGCACTTCACTGACTGTTCTCCCTATCCCGTGGGTTTATCATTTTGATAAAAATGTATCTCCTCCTTCATAGCAATAAAATCCAGCTTTTCCAAAATTGCTAAGGAACTGTAACAAAGAACAGTTAGCCAGAGCATGGTGGCCCACCTGCAGCTGACAGACTCACTTCTTAGGGGTCTCAACTGCAGACACCAGATATCACTTGGCTGGTTTGCCACACAGAGTAGGGTGTGTTATTCTTATAAGTGGCAGGAATCCCGAGCCGGGCAGCGGCGGGCAGGAGACCACAACACAGCGGGTGACCTGAGGTCTCTGCGGGTCCCCTTGGCAGATGGGAGACCAAAGCAGGTGAGAGACAGACAGATACATTATGCAGAGAGTTTGGATATAGAGTTTATTTAATGGGTTATGGAGGGAAAAGGAAAGGGAGAAGGGAGAAGAAGAGAGAGAGATTTTAAAGATATGAGTGGGGGGAGGAAGGCCAGTCCCATGAGGGGTGACAGTTCTACGAGGAGCAGCCCATCCCCACGAGGGGCCTCGGGGGGTCAGCAGCATTGGGAGACAGACAAATGTGCCATGCAGAGAGAGAGTTGGGTATAGAGTTCATTTAGTGGTAATGGAAGAGAAAGGGAAGGGAAGGGGAAAGGAAGGGGGAGGAGAGAGGGGTAGAAGAAAGAGAGAGAACGGAAGTTACCTCTTAAGGAAAGACAGAAAGAGAGAAAGGAGAGAGAGAGAGAGAGAGAGCACCTGTGTAGGTGCAGGCTTCAGGAGGCAGGAGATCTGCTTGCCTTGGTGGAAGGGGAGGGTTGGGAGTGGGCAGGGCTTGTCTCTTAAAGGGGCAGGAACCCAGGTGACAGGACAGGCCATTGGATCATAACAGGGTGTATGCACTCACCCACCACCTTTAGACACAGACCTTTCCTTTGGTAGCCAGAGAAGCTATGCAGGGCTAGTGTGTTTAGGTGAGACTTAGTTACATAGAAAGAACTATGGGGAGCTCAGTGTTAAGAATTGCACTAGCTCCCTCCAGAAATATGTAAAAACATTTGCCTATATATTCCTTTGGGTTTTGATTACTAACCAAGAGAAAATTAAACCTATGGTGGTTGGAAAACCAGCAATCCATATGTAGGAGGAAAAAACAGATTCTATTCTCTACGTATATTTTATAAAAAGCATAACCACTCTGTCTTAGTTAGGGTTAACTATTACTGTGATGAAACTCCACCACCAAAAGTAAGTTGGGAAGAAGGGTTTATTTCACCCATCCTTCCATATCACAGCTCATCATGGAAAGCAGCGAGGGCCGAGACTCAAACAGGACAGCAACCTGGAGGCAGGAGCTGATGCAGAGGCCATGGAGGGGAGTGCTGCTCACTGGTTTGCTGATGTGGGATGCCCCCCTGGATGCTGAGAAGATGCATTACTGGAGCAAGCAGCATAGAAGCAGCACACTCGGTGCTCTTCACCATGGGCACAACGGCCGGACGAAGGCAGCTGGATCAGCGGCAGCGCCTGATTTGTTCCGTATCTGTTTGTCTCTTCATTGCACCCCTTAATAAACTGGTTATTAGACTTTTGTGGGTTCTCACTCCAGTGTGCTCCCCATGGCTTGATCAGCCTGCTTTCTTATAGAACCCAGGACCACCAAACCAGAGGCGGCACAACCCGCAATGGGCTGGCTCCTCTCCCGTCAATCACTGTTTAAGAAAATGCCTAACAGACCTGCCTACGACGCGATCTTACCAAGGCATCTTCTCAGCTGAGGTTCCCTCCTCTCAGATGACTTTAGCTCATACCAAGCTGGCATAAAACTATCCAGAACACCCTCTAAATTGATAAAGATTTACATATAAACTTAAAACTGTGAAGCCACTGGAAGACAACAGAAGAAAAGACCCAGACAATAGTAAAGACAGCAGTGTATGTGGACCTCAAAGTCACAGAAACCAAAGGGACCGTAGACGATGGGCTCATCAAGTTAAGTGTCTTCCTAGTAGAGGGGGAAACACCATGGCGTGAAGAGACAGCCGATTGAAGGGTGGCAGCACCGTCCGTAAGTCAGTACCTGGAAAGAGGTCAGCTTCCAGAGTTTATAAAGAATGTCAGGAATTGCAAGACTGAACAAGCCAGGAATTTCAGAATGAGCAGAAGGACAGACATGCCGGCAGCCCAGAGCTCCTGTGGCCCTTACGGTGACCCAGAGTTCAGTTCCCAGTGCCCATGGGGAGGCTCAAAGCCTCCTGTAACTCCCGCTCCAGGCAACCCGATGCCTTCTAGGTTCTTTGTGCACCTTTGCAAAACATGTACGTGCACTGTGGGCACACACACACACACACACACCATTTTTAAAATAAATCTTTTTTTAAACAGTCATAGGGCTTGAATAGACATTTTCCAAACAAAGACATCCAGTGGATGAGAGAAAAAAAAAAGCCTCCTATCACCATTCTCAAAGAATACAGACACCAAGGTATGGTGTGCACCCCTTTAATCCCAGCACTTAGGAGGCAGGTGAATCTCTGAGTTTGAGGCCAGCGTGATATATACAGTTCATTCCAGGAAAGCCAGAGTTACACAGAGAAACACTATCTCAAAAAACCAAACAAACTAGCCCGGTGAGCCAGTGGCTCAGGACGGCTTTCATGAAAATATCCAATAATAAGTGTTGACAGATGTGTGGGGGAAAGGAAGTCTCTAGTAGATAACTGATGCTTGCTGTTTTATTTTACTCTAGTGACTTTTTGAGGGACCCACCACCCAGCTCCCAAATTCATCACAGGCGGAGTCTTATTCTTTCTTATAAATGTCAGGCTTTAGTTTGGCTTGCTTCTAGTCAGCTTTTCTTAAATTGTCCCATCTACCTTTTGCCTCTGGACTTTTCTTACTTCTGCAATCTTACTTTCACTCTTACTCCATGGCTGGCTGGGTTTTCTCCCTCCTTGATCTCTCCTGCTCTGTCTTGTTCCTTCTTCTGTCCCCAGATTTCTTCTTCTGCTTATCCTCTCTGCCTGCCAGCCCCGCCTCCCCTTTCTCCTGCCGAGCTATTGACTGCTGAGCGCTTCAGTAGACCCACAGGTGTTTCAGACAGGCAAAGTAACACCGCTTCACAGAGTTAAACAAATGCAACGTAGAAGAATACAACACATCTTTGTATCATTAAACAAGTGTTCCCCGGCGTAAACACATGTAACACATCTTAAAGTAATATTTTACAATAGATAGCCTTTCATTGGAATGCAAATCGATACAGCCATTACAGAAAACAGGACAGCAGGCCTACAAGTAATTAAATTAGAACCACTGACTTGAGATGAAGTCAGTACCTCACAGGGGCCTCTGCCTAATCATGCTCATTACAGAAGACCCAGGCTACAAACACAGCTTCGCTACTCTCCAAATATTACCACGGACTGTTTCTCAGTAGAGTTGGGGAGGGTACCCAGATGATCACAATTTCCAGAAAAGCAGGGCAGCCTGGACCCTTCCTCTGGGAAGCTCAGCGGAAGTCCCCATCCCCGGGTGTAAAACGAGACCAAAGAATCATAAGCAGAGCCTCCACTCAGCGAATTACAGAGCACTGGAAGGTAGTGAAGATTGACAGCAGCAGCCGTGCAGAGGCCGGACGCTGGGAGTGTCCCCACTGAATGCTGGGTGAGTAAGACCCAGGTTTCTAAGGAAGAGCAGAGGGAGAATCCTGAGCATTGAGCAATGCTGGGCTGCTTATCCACACAAAGGGAGGGAGGAACGAGCCGAAGGAAGAGAAGGAAAGCGGCATTTTAAATTACTAAAGTAAGCAAAATTCTCCTGGTCCCTTCAGCTCACAGTTGCTGATGGGTCGTTTCCAGAGTCTGGCTTGAATGTGGGTCCAGTGCCCAATGGACCAGGACCATCTTAGAATGTCTAAGCATTAGCTGGTGTTGTGATTTATTTAGACAAGAAAAGAAGGAAGGAAGGAAGGAAGGAAGGAAGGAAGGAAGGAAAGAAGGAAGGAAGGAAGGAAGGAAGGATTTCTTCTCACCAAGGCCATCCCAACATCCTGCTTCCCAGAATGATCAGCTTCAGTTATTGCCACACCCTGAGAGACAATCCTGTCCACATTTCCAGCCCCCACAAAGCCTCTACAATACAAATGGCAAGCAAGTTTTAGCCACATAGAGAACACAATGAAAGCGTTTGTTTTGCTGTATTCCGGAATGAGAATGTTTCTGTGAGACACAGCGTAACAATCCAGACCATTTCCTTCTCACTCTTGTTCCGTCTTCAGTTCACCCTACAACGGCGCTAGGGCACAGTAGGGGAGGAAATAGGCTTCTTTTCCCCTGTCTCCCACTAGGAAAGAACATTGTATTACACATTTGTGGGTTGCTGAACGTCTGTTCTCAATATAGTTTCATGGAATGACTTTCAGATCCTGGAATTAATGCCTCTGGAGTTTAGCACAGAGACATGTACATATCTCGGAAATACAAATATCCGAGATGAGAAGAAGCTCTGGGAACTTGGTGGCAAAGCAATCCCCAGACAGCCAGAAGGCCGGATTCAGTTAACATTTTCTGTGAGTGATTGGAGCGCGTTAAGCACCATGGCTGCTTGTCCCAAGTCCTTCTGTGTCATGGGGACTGCTTATAACTTCTTCAAGTTCTGGCTGAATAATCACAACAATCATTTTGCTCACCTATACAAAAATATCAGATGTCATTCACCTGCTTCATCGGGCCTATCAGGAAATAAAAAGCCATTGCCACTGCAAGAAGCCCGAACCTGATGAAATGCCTTGGGGGCGTGCCTCAGCACTAATTAAAATAATAGACATTGTCACATGAGGCAATTATTTTCCAGAAAACAGCTGACGTGCACTGCCCTGTGCTTGGCAAAATTCCTCGCCAGTTTCGCAAGAATGTTTATTCCAGGCTGAGATCATCTTTAAAAAGAAAAAGAAAAAAAAAAGAAAGGACGGAAGAGACAGAAACAGAGGGAGAGAGATCAGAGAGAGAAGGAAGGAGGAAGCAGTAGAGGAGGAGGGAGGGAAGAAAGGAGAATTCTTAGTAAAACGAGAGAGTTTCGCCTTGTCTTTCATCATATCATCAGATACCTCCCAATCCTGTAATGAACTTCTGTTAATTACAGAGATGATGTACTTTTACAAGAGATTACTGAAGTATTTTAACCTCGGTACTAAAGAACAGCACTGCATTGGCCTAGAGAGAGGCATTAAAGGGTGTGATCGTCTTCCCCGCTCACAGAAATGATCGTAAAGAGAAATGAGTCAAGATGAAACCTTATATTGACGAAACTTTACAGAGAGGGAAGCCCAGAAAACATTTAAGAGTAAAGAGTACAGATTTCAGAAATCCAGAGCTGTGGGTTGCAAGCTTTATTCTTGAAGCATCTGAAACAGACCCGCAGCCTCTCCTCTGTGTCCTAGGACTGGGCTGCCCAGGCAAACACAGCTGCTCACATACCCAGTGAGAGCTGGGCTTCCCCAAGCTGGGGCTGACAAGCCTGTCCCCTATTTGGTAAGAGCTCCTAATGTGCTCTTCCTTTCACGCTGTTCGCTTCTGACTTCCGAGTCCTAGAGAAGGCAAAGAGGGTAAATTCTTTTTCATTTCTTTATTCACACATGTTCACTACAAGAAAGAAAGAGAGAGGACAGAGAGAGGAGAAAAGAGAGGAGAGAAGGAGGAGAGAGGGAGAGAGAAAGGAGAAAATTAAGGCTGGGGAGGTGGCTCAGAGGTTAAGAGCACTGGCTGCTCTTTCAGAGGTCCTGGGTTCAATTCCCTGCGACCACATAGTGGCTCACAACCATCTGTAATGAGATCTGGTGCCCTCTTCTGGCCCGCAGGTGTATATACAGATAGAACAGTGTACATTCAATAACCCTTTTTTTTTGTTAAAAAAAAAAGTTTTCTTGCCAATTGTGTACTGGCGTCTATTTAGGGGTTGAAATTCTCGAAATTCACTATCTATTAATGTTTCCACAAAAGTATCAGGTTGTTGAGCTCTGGAAAAGGAATGCAAAGGTTTGGAGTTTGTTTCCATCTTACTGTGGGTCCCAGAGTTCTGTTGTTTAAAGCTCACTGTTCTTTGCTATAATATTTTCCTTTCCGTTTGTTTCTCCTTCTGTTTTTCTGAATATCCGGTGCTAGGGAAGAATATCTGCTTCTACAAGCTTCTTGGCAATGGTAGTTAGCTCAGGAGGTTTGGAAGGCTATCTACATATTTGAACTTTTCATACATTTGCTTTAAACGCTCATCCAACAAGCCACATGCAAGAAATACTGGGAGGCGAAACCATGACTCTCCTGAATCTCCCACATAGTTCATCCTCTTTCAGGAAGCTCCTCGATGGATGGGGAGGGGTAGAAAAGTCTTACTATGAGAGAACCAAGCTGCTTGTGGAGTGGGTGCATAGTTCATCTGGCAATCCCTAATAAATACAATTAAAACTGTCCACCACCGTTCAGCAGCACCGGGCAAAACATCAGCACACCGGCACTTGCTCTTTGCTGTGTTTTTGGTTTCCATAGAGATTCTGCTCTTGGGAATGAAAAGCAGCAGAGGCTGGTATTATGGCTCAGCTGGTAAAGTCGCTCGCTGCCAAGTCTGATGACCTGAGTTCAAACCCCAGGACTCACACCTGGGTCAGTCGACTCCCTGCTAGGCAAACCCTTCCAGGCTGAGCTACACCTGAACCCCATGTGCAATCAAGAAATCATTCCTGGGGCTAGAAAGGATCCTGATCGAGATGTCTTTATTAGTTGCTTAGTCCTCTGGCTGTGATAAAATTTTCTCACGAAATCAACCAAAGGTAGAAAAGGTTAATTCGGCCTCACCGTTCAAGGGTGCAGTCCATGGTGGTGGAGAAGCCGTAACAGCAGGACCTTGAGGCAGCTGATCACAAGCAGCTGCAGCCGGGACGCAGACAGAGAGGAATGCTAGTGCCCAGCTGGCTTCCTCCTTTTCATCCAGTTCAGGATCCAAGCTCAGAGCACGGGATCAGCCACTTTTAGAGTGGGCCTCCACACCTCAACAAACATAAGGATGGCCCTCCCTCGAAAACATGGACCAGAGACTAATCTGATCAGGACGATGCCTGGGCGTCTATGGCCTGGTGATTCCAGATCTTGTCAAGTCAACAATGCTAAGCATCGTGAACGTCAAATAAATAGTAGAAGTGTATTCCTTCGATCCGGCGTGTGTGGAATTCCACTAATGGACCAGGTGCGCTCTCAAGTGTTGGGGCAATCACTGGGAAGATGCGTGAGTCCATAGCTCAAGAAGGTGAAAACTCACTGGAGGGGACTCTCAGGGACAGAGACAAGGCAACCTTTGTGGCGTCGTAGCGTGACAGCTAAAATTCTTTAGCTGAAATGATTGAATGTGACTTAAATCAGCTGTAGCGATAAATAAAGCACTAACTTGTGCAGCCGATATTGGAGAAACGGAAATGCTGAGTCTGCCCATGCCAACCCAGAATTCATGTCTGGCTGCCAGGCTGGGCCTGCCACTTCTTCACTCTGTGGTCATCTACACTGCATTTGTTCCTAGGCTGTAGTGGAGGGCCCTGGCAAAGCTTGGTTTATTCTTTAGTGGGTTATTTGAGTTTAATCCTTTTTTATTTCCCAATATTGACGGAAAGGTAACAGATTTGTAAAACTTAATTAAACACACTCGCTTCGCTTTTTATTCTTTCCCCCACTGGGTCTCTGCTCCTGATTCCAGGACCACAATCTGACAAACTTCCTGTATATAGAGCAAGTACCCTGACTAGTTCATTGACCCAATGCCAAGCTCAGGAGTTAACTACATTTGGCCTGTCAGTGTCTTCGCTACAAGCTCTGCACTGGGGAAATCCAAACTAATACTGGGGTGTCATTCCAGCACCCACTAGGCCCCAACCGGTGTGCTGTGAATATGTTTTACTACCATTGGTTAATAAAGAATTTTTTATTATTAATATTGATTTGGCCAATAGCCAGGCAGAATAGAGCCAGGTGGGAAATACAAGCAGAGATACAGGGAGAAGAAGGGCAGAGTCAGAGAGACATGAGCAGCCTCCTGGGGAAGCAAGATTTGAGGTAACAAGGCACGAGACTTGTGGTAAAATATAGACTAATAGAAATGAGTTAATTTGGTTGTAAGAGCTAGTTAATAATAAGCCTGAGCTATTAGGCCAAGTAGCTTGTAATTAATATTAAGCTTCTGAGTGGTTATTCGGAAACTGGCAGGCGGGAAAGAAATGTTCAGTTACACCCAACTCTTTCTCTATGAACTATTACAACAGACTCCTCGCAGTCTTGTTCCTTGAGTGTGATGAGATTCACACAAGGAGACTGAATGGCTCCCCTTCCCTCTATGGTGAGCTGGGGCTTGTGGTTTGAGTAGGCCTTGTATCAGTGAGCTGTTGTTAAAATATTAAGACCTGGAAACAAGCTGTTGGCTGTTGGGAGGATTTAAATAATAATAATTAATAATAATAATTCTAACACAATTGAAATGGAACTGCAGGAAGTTTACTGTGTGGGATTGCCTCCTTCCCTTTGTGTTTTAAAACCCATAAAGGATCCAGCTACAGAGAAGAGCATGGAGCAAGCCAGAGATAAGTCAACATCCCACAGGCCATAACAAAGAGCCTAGGTAACTTATTGAGGGCGATAAGACTTGGGCTATGGCCTCATTGCAGTGAAAAACTCCCTGGGAAGAACATCATGGCCCAGAGTTGACTTGGGAACTAACTGCATTAGGATAGCAGTAGCAATTGGTCTGGTCTAGTTACTCCCCCAAGACAAAGAACAAGTGACAGCACCAGTCCACAAGGCAGCAGGGGAGAAAAGGCCATGGACTATACTCCAGCATTCTGAAAGCATGACCTCACCGCTGCTTAACAAAGCCCAAGTGTCCAAATCATTGCTCACTGTCACCTGCCAAATAAACCATCCTTCATAAACGTGTCACATGGGTCATTTTAAAGAAGGGGTGTGGGTGCTCCAGTATACCCTACTTCCATGATGTTGTGGTCAGATGCCAGTTGCCATGTTTCCTGCCATGATGTCTGAGGAGCAAAGGCCACCACCACTGCCTATGAAAAGATGGAAGCACGCCAAGTAAGATGACCATGGCTGCTCCAGCTTCCTAGGCCCAGCACCTGAGGCACTCAGCATTCTACAGATACTGTCTACTGTTTAGCTATCAATCCCAGCATGTTATTTCAAAGGCATTTGTTTGTTGTGGCACTAGGAATTGATACCAGGTCCCCATACACGCTAGGCAAGTATTCTACCAAAGAGCTAATATCCAGTTCTTTTTTTCGTGTTTGTTTATGTATGTGTATGTGTGCACGCATGTTTGTGTGTGAGAGTGCAGGTGCATGCATGCCACAGCACCTATGTAGAAGTCAGAGAACAGTCTTAGCTGCTGGTCCTCAGCTTCTACCTTGTCATGCACCACTATGTACAGCCAAACTATCTGGCTACTGTGGGAACTCCTTCAGCCAGTAGCCTTTAAAATACTGCCCACTTTGGGCATGGCCACATATATTATATATACAGATGTAAAAGCATGTGCAACAGGCCATTGGAAAATTGCCAAGTCACTGCACAACAACGGGCCAGCCAAATGGTTTGCAGCTACGTGCTGAAGGGGTAACTCAGCTTCGGAGGGGTTTTGGCAAGAAACTGATTAGTAGGCGGGATCAAGCCACACTGGTGGGGGTAAGAGAAGGCTGTAGACCTTCTGGGCTAGTCTCAGTAGGCATGGACTTGGACCCCACATTGGGTGCCACTCTGTTGCAGTTTATAATAAAATAGTCCCACACTAGCCCAGAACGGAGTATAATAAAGATTTCTTTATTTAGGAGTAGACGCACAGATCAGCAGTCCTCTGCATGAGCAGAGAACTGGAACTGAATCCAGCAGCCAAGGGGCCATGCACAGTTTTATATCTGCATGTTTAGTACATATGACCATGCTCAAAGTGGGCCAGTATCTTAAAGACTATTGGCTGAAGGAGTTCCCACAGTATCTGGCTCTTTGGCTTCCAAAGATGTTCCTGTCTGGGCCTCCCATCTTGTCGTAGAAGAACTGAGAGTGCAAGCACGTACTAACACTGCCCAGATGTGACATCAACTCTGGGATTTCAAGCTCAGGCCCTCATGCTTGCTCATCCACTGGATCATCTTCCCAGCCCATTTTTCATGTGTTTTAAGCAGGGTCTTACTAATCTCACCAGACTGGACTCCCGCTTCAGTCTCCCAGGTAACAACAACAATAGGCATGTGCCTTGATGCCCAAAAATGTTTGGGTTTTTTAAATTCACTTAGTCAAGTCCTCAAGTACTAAATATGCTGTGTGTATGAGTGCATGTGTGTGTGTGGTATATGGGTGTAATTCCAAGTGTGTATGCCTGTGGGTGGGTGTCTTCCTTTATGGCTCTCCACCTTATAATTTGGGACCGTGGATCACTGAACCTGATGACCATCCATTAGTGAGTCCTAGGATTCCCCTCGCACTCCCCAACCCTGTGCCCTCAGTGCTGGGGGGAAGAGTTATGAGCGACCACACCCAGGCTTTTTACCTAGGTGTTAAGGATCGTCCAGATCTCACAGCAAGCCCATTATCCACTAGCTAGCTCCCCCAACTCACTCTTTCACTGCTAAATATTTAGACTCCTTCTGTCATCAGCAGTTAGAGAAACAGCAGGTTGTAGCCTGAGGAGTTTCCAATTTAAAGACCCCCACTTAGGTGTTGCCGAGATCTACACATATGCTGCTGGTTAAGAGTTTCAGGATGAGTCAAACTGAAGCAAAGTCTGTGTTTATTATGAAAGATATGGGGCTGGGAAGATGGCTCTTGAGAAGGACTGACTTTGGATCCTGGCACCAAATCAGGTGTCTCGCAACCACCTGGAACTCCAGCTCCAGGAGATCTGATGCCCTCTGCTGGACTCTTTAGGCACCTGCAGTCACACGTGCACACACATACACATACACATAATTTAAAATAAAATAAAGATTTTAATGTAATTGTTTATAACTATCAAACGTAAGAAACAGTATATACTCAGATGTAGGTTCAGGCATTGAGAAAGACCTGCACACTTGAATTTCATGATACAATGTGTATGATTTTGTGACATTTTAAATTATACTGTGCAAGGGATATAGTTCACAATGAGATTCAAGGATTAAACAAAGTTTTAAAAATTAGTTTAAAATGAAGTTTTAAACATACTTCCTTGATCTCTAATTCATTTTCTTTTCAATATTTTTGAGTATTTCATACATTAGTACTGTTTGTATTATTTTCCCTCCTCTCCCTCCCTTCCAATTCCTCTCATGCCCCAAGCCATCTCAAAATCATGACCTAATCTTTATTGTTATTTTTCATATGTATGCACACATACATACATATATGCATATACATATAAACACACACATATGTAAGGACGCACACATGTGCGCACACACCACACACATACACACACACTACTAAGTTTCATTAGTGTTGCTCCAAACCCACCTGGGATTGGAAAATCTATCAGGAGACTTATCCCTAAAGAAAATTTGTTCTCCCTCTCTCAGAAGCCATTGATTGCTTGTAATTCTTCATCTAGAGATGGGACCTTGTGAAATTTTCTCCATCCATGTTGACATGTCAACTGGTACCATCATTACACAAGTCTTGTTTAGGCAACAATATTGTTGGGATTTCATGGGTGCAGCTCACCAGTTATGTCTAGAAGACACTATCTGGCAGCAGACATCCTGGTCCTCTGGCTGTTATAATCTTTCTAATCCCTCTCCATGATTTTCTTATGTATAGAGACTGTGTTATAGATGTATCAACTGGGACTGGGAACCCTTATGGCCACTTGTTCTTTGTATTTTGACCAGTTGTGGATCTCCCTAACAGTCTCCATTTGCTACAAAAAGAAACCTCCTTTGATTAGGGGTAAAAGTTCCAATTATCTATAAATGTAAGGGTTTAGGATATAGTCAAATTCATATTGGTTTAGGAAAATGGAAGTAGTGGTTTCTCCTCTAGAGGCTATAACTAGTCCAGCTAGGGATATGTGACTAAGTTTACAGCACTAGGCATGGATTCCCTCCTACTGAGTGAGTCTTAAGCTCAATTAGGTGACTTTTGGTTACCTCCAAGACACGTGTGCCACTATTGCACCATGGGGGATATCTTCCTGGTCACTGTTGTCTTTTGTAGGCTTTAAGGCTTAGTAGTATCACTGATGACTTCCCTCCCTTTGAAACTTGAATAGCATTTTTGGACACAATGAGAGCTAGCCCTCAGGGAGGAGACTTCAAGGTCAGTTCCCACTTGATTCCTCTGAGTTCTGCATCAAAGTACTTGATATCTTTGGCAAGAAGGACTTAACTACAACTTCTAAGAGAAAAGCAAGGGCAAAGTCAACAGCCTATATTGTTTTGGGAGTCTCTTCAAGTCCACTGACCAACAACTCAAAGGGACATTTCAACATTTCAACCCATGCTTAGCACTAAGGTTTTCATTAAATAGTGTATGATTCTTGGGAGGGGGGAATGTTATCACCTCATTTGGCATATAAAATATTATTTATTCTTTTGAAATAATATTTTTCTGTGACTTTTCCAAACACCCTTATTGTTCATCTTTCATCCCTCCCTCTCCCTCTTTAGTAACTTCTCTCCCCTTCCAGAGTTAAAGTTCCCCCTCATTGTGCGATTTTCCCTCTTAGAACTCAAATCTTACTCTCCCCCTCTTTGGGACTCCTCTTTCCTAACTTCCTCCATGGTCCTTCCTACTTTCCTGGATTCTGAAGTTACTTCAGGTTACTATTCAAGTTTAGAGATTCAGAGATAAGATCAACAAATAAGAGAGAACATGGGGCATTTGCTTTTCTGTGACTGTGTCTGTGTAGCCCTAGCTAGCCCTGGAACTTGCTACATTGACCAGGCTAGTGTTCAACTCACAAGTATCCACCTACTTCTATCAATTGCACTCCCACCTCCCACTCGCAGCCCTGGAATTAAAGACATATGCCACCACACCCTGGCAGCTTTGTCTTCTAAAGAAAACAGTAAAGTGGTTTATGAGTTACCTCGCTCAAGTGTAGGGACTAGAGCGGAGTGCTGGTAAGGTTAAATTTAAGGCCACATGCTTTGTGCTGAAACACTGGCTATGCTAGCATCCCTGCTTGAGATATCCCTCAGAAAGGGAAGTACTGCAGCTTCATAAGCAAGCAGTCCTCACAAGGGTGTTGATTTTGCCAGGCAGTGAAAAACACAAACCAGATTTCAGAGTGAAGGGCTCTTTTTTCCCTCCCCCTGAACTTTCCCTCTTTTCTAGTCTACTTCCCTCCCCTTCCCCTCCCCTCCTTCCTCTTCGTCTTCCTCCTACTTCTTCCCAAACCAGTCTCTCCTAAAAGGTGAAAAATTATTCCAACCCCTTTTAAAACAGTAAAGAAGACTTTGTTGCAGTAAGAGAGTGAACCAGACTCAGCAAGGACAATGAACACGTCCAGCCCAGAAGCATGGAAAGGGGAGAGGATTGCTAGCGGTGAAGCAGTTTTTGAAAAAGATGAACCAAGAACTCATACATGGAAGGGATCTTGATCAGATATGAAGAGTGATCCAGTATCAAAGGAGGGAGGATTCTTGCCACCCTGGGCTACGCTAAACAGCACAGGCACAAAGGCCAAGGAGGAAGCCTCACTCAGAACTTGGAAGAGCTTGTGGAAGTTTCACCAAAGTTGTTATAACAGGAGAAAAAGGTCTGATTGGAGGAGATTTCCCATAATGTAATGCAGTGCAGTCAAATGTCTGAAGGGTTTTTGGCCTGCTTGTCTGTGGTTTTATTTATTTATTTATCTATTTATTGCTGTTCTGTGATGCAAAACTGCTCCTTTGATAGATGTAAATTTATAGCACAAAACACAGAACAAAATAAGCTTCCCTAATTTTTAAGTTTCATTTTGACCAGTTCCTAATATAGATGAATGCCTAAAAGTCTCAAGTCATTATGAAAAGAAAAAGAAAAAAAAAACCTAAGTATAATCCTCTAACTTTCCTTTTTATGAACAGAACTGACTGCTTCACACAGTAAACCTTTCTATGGAACAATCACTGTACACTATAAATATGTAAATTGTTCTCATTGTTAACAAAGAGCTGATTGGCTGATGGTGAGGCAGTACTTTCAGGGCAGAGGGAATGCTGAGAAGAAAGAGGGCAGAGCCAGACAGAAAGGAAGCTGGACGTGCAGGAGAAGTGAAAACTACAAGCCTTGGGGCATCATATGGATGAATAGAAATGGGCTAATTAAAGTTGTAAGAGCTAGTTAGTAATATGCTTGAGCTATCAGCCAAGCATTTATAATTAATAATAAGTCTCTGTGTGGTTGTTTGGGAAGTAGCTGGTGGAATGGAACTGATCGAGGTTCGAGCCCAGCATCTCTAAAACACTGACCAGTCAGCCTGTTAGTCTCGAGGACACTTTGTAGTTTATTTTAGACAGATTGGCTTCTACCTTCAAGCCACATGTTGTGTTAAAATCTAGACCCTGCTACCGTTGGCCTCTTAGTGGTGAATATTTGGCTTGATTTCTTCCTGACTCCCTTAGGAACAAGGTCATCGCTCCTGGGAGTTTAAACCGTCGGGTATTTAGCTAGTCATTTTCTTCCCAGAGTCTCTTTCCCTTTCCTTAAGACATCTGAGAGTGGAGCACCACAGGAGACAAGGGGTGAATCACAGCATCCTTACTGTCTTACTCACATGCACCATTTTCAAATGTCCTCTCTTAGAAAGTACCAGTAGTTGGGGAAAGTTGACACTGCTGCTGACACCAAATAGACAAATCTTGCATCTCATTAGAAAGTGCTCCAGGAAAGTTGCTGTGGCATAGGAGAAAAATCCCTTCCCCTTTATTCAAACGCCGTGCCTTCTTTTTCTACAACACATACCTCCTGACCTGGACAAAAGGCAGGCAGGCAGTTACGCTGTCCTGCCCTCTGCCAGTACAGTCTCTATGTATGTCCTTTTCATGTGCTTAAATGAAATTAAAATAATTCCATTCAAAATTAATTCAATTAAGTCTTTCTAAGCAACAATATGAGCATCATTGTATATATAAAGAAAATAAGAATTTTGCCCAAGGTCACATCATGAAGTAAGGGACAGAGTTAATGTTCAAAACATGGTATGGCTTGTGTCTCTGCATCAAAGATAAAACATGAACACTGTGTTCAATTTTCTTAATGACACACTAGGGTTGTGTGTCCAGTGATTTATGGAAGCTCTTAAAATCACACTTATATATGCATTCAGTTGGTCTAGAAACTTCCACCAGTTTACAGTTCAATGTCTATAATATTACATATATTTAGCTCTATAACTTAAATATGTAAACCAGTGATAATTTGGGATTAATTTTGTTTTGACTTCTTGTTGTTGCTATTGTTGTTTTGGTTTGGTTTGTTTTGGGGTATTTTTTAATCAATTAATCTATTTATTTTTATTTATTTAGTTTCCTGAGATAGGGTTTCTCTGTGTAACAGCCCTGGCTGTCCTGGAACTCTCTTGTAGACCAGGCTGGTCTCAAACTCACAGAGATCTACTTGCCTCTGCCCGAGTGCTGGGATAAAAGATGTGTGCCACTACTACCCAACTGTTTTTTTTTTTTTAAGATAGGGTCTACTATATAGCTTTAGCTATAATTTTCTATGTAAACCAGGCTTGCCTAGAACTCAGAGAATTGCCTTCCTCTGCTGGGATTATAGGCATGTACCACCACACCAGGCACTTAGGGGTATTTTAAAAGTCAGGTCTACACTTTATAGTTATTAGATGTTAGAGAACTTCACTTCCCCAAACATCTTCACACATTTTTCTTAAGATGTGCTGACCAGAGCCACAAATGATGTTATTGGTTTGCACCTAGAAGGATTTTGTTGAAATGCAGGGATTTCCATCTTGATTTTATTTTTTAAGTCTCTGATGATGAATCTTCTTGACCTTTGGGGCAACTGACACAACATTGGTTTTCTTGGTCTGTCTCTGGAGTCATAACGTTATCTGTCAGAGCTGCCATAGAGTGGAAAGTATCCTAGCATCTGAACAAATGTCTCTGGCCCAGTTACATCCTTGCCTATGTAGTAAACCATGATTATGGGAAATTCTCTTACATCTTCAGTCCCTCACCCACAAAGTGGAAAAATGATGACCAACTCCACCATGGTACTGAGGAACCTACTGGCTATTGGAGTTCAAAATCTTGCTCGGCTCTGGGGGCGTGCCTCGAACGGTTTCACCTTGTGTGCCTGGCGTGCCTTATCCACAACTGAAAATTCAAACAGTAGGGTCTAATTGTCAAGCATCCCGTGGCTGCTGGTGAGGCTATGGGTAAAAATTCACTGATGGTGGCAGTGTGAACTAGTGCAGTCGCTATGGAAACCAAAGAGGCGGTTTCTCAAACAGTTAATAATAGAAGCACCGCACGAGCCAGCTCTACCACCCCTAGGGGTAAGTCCAAAAGACTTTGACTCAGCATGCCACAGAGATACTCACACATGCATGTTTACTCCTCTGATACAAGAGCAAGGAAATAGAATAGCCTGGATTATCTGTCCATCCACAGACAAAGGGACAGTAGAAAACGTGGTGCTTGTACACGGCATGATTTTTATTTTAGCCATAAAGAAAAACATACAAAATTTGCAGTAAAATGGATGGATCTGAAAAGTATTATGTTAAGCCAGGTAACAGAGTCAGAATGACAAATACTGCACATTCTCTCTCAGATGCAGATCCTGGACTTTAGCTTTGGTAGGTACGGATGGATGT
This sequence comes from Ondatra zibethicus, assembly GCA_004026605.1. Lineage (NCBI taxonomy): Eukaryota > Metazoa > Chordata > Mammalia > Rodentia > Cricetidae > Ondatra > Ondatra zibethicus. Next base: position 27,377 of record PVIU01008265.1, read on the forward strand.
GAACATAAGTCATGAAACTAGGAAGGGGGCTAGGAAAGGGCAAGAAGAGGTTTTAAGGGAGGAAAGGAGAATATTAAAATATAGGAAGGGAGAAGTTATGGAGGCAGAAGTATGGGAGTGAATGGGGATACAAAACACATAATAATGGAAAGCTATAACAAAGCCCACTACTTTGTAAGCTAAGTAAAAGCGAAACAAAATAAAAATCCTGGGGAGATGGCTCAATTGATAAACTGCTTGCTGTGTAGACATGAGGATCTGAGCTTGGATCCCCAGAACCCACATTATAAAAACTTTAAAAATCCAGGCACGGCAATGCGTATCTGGAAGCCCCAAGTGCTGGGGAGCTGGCAACAGACAGTTCGTTGGCAAGCCAGCCAAGCTGCATTGATGAGCTCTGGATTCATTGAGAAAGCCTGTGTCAAAATTAAGGTGGAGACATGCTGGAGAAAGACACTTGGCATCCACCTCTGGCCTCCATCCATGTGCATACACACCACATGCACACCCACACAAGGCTATGTACACACAGAAATGGGTGTTATAATAAAAACAACAACAAACATCAAATGGAGGTGAAAACCATCGGATGGGTTTATGGATGAAAGTGCTTAGCGCAGTGTCTGGCACAGAAACTGTTATTATTATTACGTTACAAGGGTATTCTTAAGATGAAATGAGAACCAAGAGCATGGCATGCCTGAACTATGGGCCCGACACTATTTCATCCAGGCACTCACCTGCCTCAAGCCCTTACTGCCTGCAAGTCAACACGCCAGGCACAGGCATACAGACCGCTAAATATAGTCTCACGAGAGAGGAAACAATAAAACAGTAAATGAGAGATCCCAGAGACGATGGCTTTCATGTGCTGCCTATCTACTGTGCACTGGCGCTCTGCTGTGCCAGGCAGATGCACACCTTCCAGATAAGTCTTTGTCCTTGGGGAGCTCTCAGAGTAAGAAGTAGAGTTGACTCTTCGTTAAGCTGCTATGCAAAACTGTCATTATTAACTCTTCGTTAAACTGCTATGCAAAACTGTCATTATTAACTTAGAAAAAAATTGGAAGAATCTATAGACTCGCGATATCCAAAGTCCAAGTCTTCACCACCATTCACAACCTTCTAGTAATTTCTATAGCCAGTGGTAAATACCAGTCCTAACACCTGCCCGGGGGTTGCCAGTGTGCTTTCCTTCTCTTACCATCAGCCTCAAGGCTCTCTACGAGGCAGAGCTGGGCCCATCCCCAGGGGAAGATGCTTTAACAATGTGACTGTGTGCCGAAGGTGACCTTGAAGATACCTACTTTAGATCTCTTCGGTCAACTTAGAGGTAGAATAATTAGTGATTGTAAGTGTTTTCCAAACATACAAACAAACAAAAAAAACTAACAAAAAAACAAAAACAAAAACAAAAGCTTAACTTTGCACATTTTAAAAACAATCTGCGCTCTTTTTATGGTTAAAAAAAAAGGATAAAAATTGAAAAGCAACTAAATCCCAAATGTAGTTGGGATTGTAGCTCCATTGGTAGAGTGCTTGCCTGTCATGCCTGAAGCCTTGGTTTCTGTCTCCAACACCACACGAAACTCAACATGCTCACCGCACACCTGCAATCCCAGCATTTAGGCAGCAGAGGGAGGAAGAGCAGAAGTTAACTATCATCCTTGTCTATATACAGAGTTTGTAGCCATTGTGCTCCAGCTACATCAGACTCTCTCCAAAAGGGGGGGAGGGAGGGAGGAAGGGAAGGAAGGAAGGGAGGGAAAGGAAGGGAAGGAAGGAAGGAAGGAAGGAAGGAAGGAAGGAAGGAAGGAAGGAAGGAAGGAAGGAAGGAAGAAGAGGGTGGTACCAGCCCCCTTCATAAATTTCACGAATGGTCTCATTTTATTTTATTTGCTACTGTTTCTTTAAAGACGGAAGTGACTTGCAATAATGACTTGTAGGGAGTCTTCCTTAAAGACAGCATCCGTGTGCACGCCAACCAGCATTCTTTTATATGAGAAAGCTGTTTAAGCAATGCTTGAGTAACCAACCGATAGTTCAATTACTTTTTTAAAATCCCAATCAAATGGCCCTCAAGTGGAGTCTCCTTTATAAAAAAGCCCCCTGACTTACAGCACAGGAGTAGGAATTCACACAGTTGCTGAGCTTGAACAATGCTTAGAATAGAAAAAAGGAAACAACGATGTGAAAAACTGATTTTGCATAGGCTCAATCAGAAAGTAGCACCAAGTGCAGATGGTCATGGAATAGTTTTACTTAGAGAAACAGAACTCTCCGACAAACTGGTCCTATAGCTGTGTGGAATGACAGGGGTGGCTAAGTTACCTTAAGACTGTGCCTTCCAGTCCCTGATGTGCACACCTGGGATCCAGCTAAAATGTGGGGTCTGACCCGGTGAGGTTGGGTGAAACCTGAGATCCAGCATTTTTTCTTTCTTTTTTAATCAGTACATTTTGTTGTTTGATAACTTGATACATGCATGTAATGCATTTTGGTTACCCTCCCCCAACACTCTCTCTATTCCATCCCACCCCTACCAGATTCCTCTCTTCCTTACAAACTTTTTTTCTTGTTTACTAGTTGTTTGCTTTGTTTAATGAAGAGTTTAACTAGGACCATCTCCATGACCCTGAGTTTGGAACTAACATTCAGAGTCTTGTGGGCTCACCAATGGGTATACAGATATTATGCCTTCCCCTCTCTGAGAATCCACGAGTAGCCCATAAATCAGCAGGAAATGGCATGACCCACAAAATCCTTCCCCCTCTATGCTGACCGTTGAGTGCTCCCAACTTGTGTGGGCCCAGTGTCACGGGGCAAGGCTGTTTGAGTTCATGACTGTCACAGCCGGGTAAGGCTTAGTACATAGCTTTTTGTAGCCCTTTCCCCTGTCTTCCAGCTCTTAGATTCTTTACACCCCCTCTTCCGTGATGTTTCCTGCACTCTAGGGGAGCGTGTACTGAGCATTCTACTGTCCTTTATTCTAAGAATCATGTGCACCCATAGTCCGTGCATTCACGTCCGTTCAGTGCAAGGTACAGATTCTCTGATTAAGACTGAGAGAAGCCTTCATCAGCGGATATAAACACAGATATTTTGAAGGTAATTTGAAGGAATATCAGGTCAGCTAAGCAGCAGATTCCACTCTAGAAAATATGACCTTTACAGTCTTTTAAATAAACATATATTATATGTGCTATATATGTGTATATATTATGTTATACTTTTAGTATTCCATGAGAATGCTGTACATGTATATAATACAATCTGATTACTCTCACCCCACATCCCCCCTTATCTTCTTCCTTGTCCCTTTCAACTGACCCTCCTCCCTCTAAGTCCCTGTTCCACATTCCTGTCTTTTTGTTTGTTTCGCAGCCCACTGAGTTTGTTGGGGGCCCTCTATGTGACCGCGGGTTCACAACTACCCATCAGAGTCGGGTTAGACTCATTAGCAGGTGTACAAATGCATAACAGGCCTCTCCTCTCTCAGCATCAGTCTGTAAACAGCAGTTCAGCAGAGAGAGAGGTGGGGCCTCTGAGCTGCAGCCATAGTTGGCTGAAGAGAGGTGCAGTCTTGTAGCCCTAACGCAGGGAAACACACAAACTGTGAGCGATGGTTGGGTCACAGCCAAAAGACAACATCTCTTCACTGCCCTTTTTCCGTATCTTCTAACTATCCTCCTTTTTCTTCAGCATCTTCTTAGGGCTGAGCACTCAACCATCAGTTATTCTCAGCACCGTGAGCAGCCATGAATATCTGCATTCACTATGGCTCATTGCAAAGAAAAGCTTCTCTGGTTGAGGCTAAAAGTAGTGTTTGCCTTTGGGGTGAGTGTAAATATTTAGGGAGCGTTTGGTGTCCTTTCAGTTTAGCTAAAGAACAGCAGTGACTTCAGCATTGGTCACACACCCCGCCCCCCGAAGGGGCTGTAGCAGACCTGAGCATGGCTAACCTGACTCTGAAGGGCCTTACCCTTCCTATTCTCCTTCTTCTTTGCTAGACTGCTAGATTACATTCTTAAACTAGCATCAAGGTCTATTCTCTTATTTGGTCACTTTGCCTCCTGAGGCTGGTTACCAAGATCCAGCTGTCAAAGTACTGAAGTCCAGCAATCAAAAGCCCCCTTTTGGCTTACCAAATTAACATGCCCAATTAAAATTAAACACCTCATCCTAACACAGGGCTTCCCCTTTTACCTTTATAAACTACATTTGCCTGTGGACCAAGACGGGCCAAGTATGTCTCCCCTCCATCCAGACACAAATATCTCTCCCCTCTCTCTTGTTTCTTCCCTCTTCTTCCTCATCCTCTATCTCCTGTCTTTGTCTCTTATTCTCTGCCCTTTGTCATTCTGGGGCAAATAAATCTCTTTTGTGCTGAGAACTTGGTCTTGACGTGTCTTGTGCCAATACTGATTCTTTTACTCCTTGCTGGTGCTGTAGAGGTTGGTTTTAGAGCCACATTCTGGTCAATACCGTGTACAAAATACATGCGGGCTTACTGCAACGTCTGTATCCATGCTAAAGTTCAAATGCCATTTCATATGTTACACTGAAGAATCGGTCATTAACTAAGGCTAGAAATCAATCATCCATTCTATTGGTGTTAAGTGCATTGCGTGCCTAGTCCCTATGGCAGGTGCTAAACCACTCAGTGATAACTAAGGCACAAAGCACCCATTCTGGGCCACTCTGCTTTTGACTGTTCTCCTTCCCAAGAGAGAAGCAGGCATAAGGGTTAAAATAAATTTCCCCCACTTACAATTCAAAAATGAATCAACTATGTTCCCCATGTTTTATCTTGATGTACTGCTGTAGGAATCTACAGCACAGATCTTTTTAAAATTTTTCTTTAAAATTCTTTTCTTTTTTTAATCCTATCTTTTCTCATTTTACATTCCAATCCCAGTTTCCACTCCATCCCCTCCTCTTGCTTCCTCCACCTTCCCCCTACCCCACTCCTCATCCACTCCTCAGAGAGAGAGTAAGGCTTCCCCTGGGAATACCACAAAGTCTAGCACATTTACAGCTCAGATCTTTACGTGCTGGAAACAACTGTCAATGTCACCCAATGAAGAAATGCTGGTCTATTTTGTGTGAGCTAGTAAGAAAGTTTTAAAGGGGTTCAGATTCATGGCAGAGTTTGTGGGTAGCTACACTACTGAAAATGTTGGATCGTTTTAATTAAAATGGGAACAGATATGTATAATGATGGATAAGTAAACTTTTCAGCAGATTTTAACATAGCATGCCCACAGACAAAATGGGCTTTTGACCCTAACTGGTATGCATCGAAGAATAGACCTTTCTTCTTGACAGCGTGCATCAGCTAGTGTCCCGCTGCATATTAAACGGCAAGACACAACCACCAGTAAGTTTCAAATTCCGTCAGACTGTACTTTCCACTGCCCCTTCACTGGCTGACCACAAGCAGGAATGGAGAGCGAATATCTGAAAAGCATATTCACAAATAGCATCTGAATCAGCTCTCACCTCTTCATACGGTGCCAGGAGGTGGCAGCACATATAGCTTGCAGAACTGCACCAACGCACAGGTTCTTAGGGAAAAGTCAGATACCATGCAGGAAGGGTGGAGACACAGGGAAAGCAACAGAAGTCTGGCTCGAAATGTCACGGAGACAATAGCGTAATTTTGTTCCTGAAAGTGAGACAGCTCTGATGCTATTGATGTTCTTTTAAATTGTAGAATATCCACTTACAGGAACATATAGAAGTCACTGCCATTTGCCGAGAGAGTCACAAAAGGAAACCTAGACTTCAGCTGAGGTACAGATGACTAAAGGGTAACCATGGAAATGTGTTCACAAACAATTCGCTCCGCACATATTTGTCAGAGGTTTGGTGTGGCGCCATCTGCAGAGTGGGCGCACTTAGCAAACATTACTTCCTTCCCTTAGCCCATCCCCCTACCTAGGAACCTGTGTCTTCCTGGCCGTCCCCAAAGAGTTCCATGTTTATTACCTTACTTTTCTCCTAGAAAAATAAATTTTAGATGCCCTGGCCATAAATACCTGGGAAGCGATGGCCGACGAACCAGGTAGAGAAGTAATCAAGAATGTAGAGGCTCTTGGGGCAGAGACAGCTCTTAACTCAGCAGTTAAGAACACTTGTTGCTCTTCCAGAGGACCTGGGTTGCACTCCCAGCACCCACATGGCAGCTCACAATCCTCTGTAACTCCATTAAAAATAGATTTGATATCCTCTTCTGACCTCCTCTGGCACCATGCACCCATGTGCTGGACATCCATATATGCAGGCAAAAGACTCATACCCATAAAATAATGAAATAAATAAATCTTTTTTTTTTTGTGGGGATGTGGGATAAAGTGTTTCTTTCTGGGCAAGCTATCGTAGAACAACATTGTACTGACTGGTTTTGTGTCAACTTGACACAGGCTAGAGTCATCAGAGCTAAGGGAGCCTCAGCTGAGAAAATGCCTCCATGAGATCAGACTATAGGTGAGCCTGTAGGCCATTTTCTTGATCAGTGATTGATGAGGGAGGGTTCAGCTCATTGTGGGTGGTGTCATCCTTGGACTGGTGGTCCAGGGTTCTATACATAACGAAGCAGGCTGAGCAAGCTATGAGGAGCAAGCAGTAAGCAGCCCTCCTCCATGGCCTCTGCCTCAGTTTCTGCCCCCAGGTATCTGCCATCACTGCTTTTGGTGATGAGCTGTATACAGAGCTGTGGGTGACATAAACCCTTTCCTCCCCACTTTTAGTCATGGTGTTTCATCCCAGCAATAGGAACCCTAACTAAGACAAACATGTTACAGAAAAAAGCAGAGATGATGGCTCTAGGGCCCCTAGCCCCAGGGGAAGGAAACCTTTCGTCTTATTGTGAATTGGTCTCCTATGCAGTAAGATAGTCACATTTCACTAAATAAAAATTGTGAATACTCCAGAGCTACGCAGAGAAACCCTGTCTTGAATAACCAATAAATAAATAAATGAACAAATAAATAAAAATTGTGAATCAGTAGAATAAATTTTTTTTGTTAAAAACCCAACATTTACATGTGGACATACATGCTCAAACCATGCAGATATTGGATCAAAAGCCTCACGGCTCTTCTTTTCCTATAAAATAATATTATTATTGGAAACATCCTCAGTACCATAGAAACCAAAATTTGTTCTAAGGTAATATCTCCCTTCGCTGTACCTTGCCAATAATTCCCCTAAAGTGAACTAAAAATGAGCAAATCATGAATCATGCATGGTTCAGAATGACTCAAAATTCTAAAGAACAGATATCCTATTATATATTTTTTCCCAGAAAATAATACAAGCTTTCAGCTCTAGTGGCTTTCAAAAAAACCCACCAAACTCTATTTATACTAAGGTTTCAAAAGCAAAATGAAGAGCTTGACAGGGCACCATGAAGAAAATTCAATATTTTCACACAACAAATGGGAAGATATTAATAATCCAACCAGTTATTTAGATTCTAAAATTTAAGAATGTTATTTTGAAATAGTTATACCTATGTCTACATATGTATTATATATTACACATAAATGTTAAATATTTGGTGTCTTCCTTTGTTTTTTTTTTTTTTTAAAAAGATACCATATCGCTAAGACTGAGAATCGGTTATGACTTGCACACCGCCATGCGTTTGGTGACTTGATACGGTGGTTGCATGAGATTCTATTCATCTCAGACTGGCACAGCCCAGAATAAACGTGAGGAACAATTCCAACATCCGTACATGCGAATCCTTTGAAAAGAAAATGGAATGATGACACGGATATTAGGAAGAGCAAGACAGTTAGAAATGAAACAAAATGTTACATTTTTATGGAAACATGAAACACATTGTTATGGGGATAAAGAGCCTTTGTGTTTGTAACCATGAGAAATTGCAGAGAGATTTCCCCCCTGGTGGGGGTGTTTTAGGAAGCAGGTTACACCACCTAATCTATTTCTCCCCAACTCATCATTAAAATTGTTATGAATATAATTGCCTGGCACTAGTTCAGTAAGCTCAGAACGCTTTTAGCCAAATCTGAGGTTGGACTTTCACAAAACATGGTGTCAAGAGATGGACGGCCAATTTGCCAAGCTTTTCCACACTCTCTACCAGAGTCAGGTTGACAATACTGAAGAAGATGTGGAGATCCTCCAGTTTGTCTTCCATTTAGAATTTAGCTGCCTTCGTCTGTGTTTCGGACAGGGGAACATGTGAACATTTTTCAAACCCAATAAAACTGAGTATGATTCTCCCCAGTACGCTCCAGCCAGGAGTGAGAGGGAGGTCCCAGACCCTTTGAATGAAAACACACAAGCGTAAGAAAAGAATTGTATGTTCAGTGAATACTTTCTGTGAAAGGACACTTACCCTTCTTTGACTTGGCAGTGAGTTTTCCCTTTTTTTTTCTGAGTTGCTTGGCTTTACCTCCCATACAGTTACTTGCCTGGTTTACCAAAGCAACAAAAAAATGATCCTGAGCTTTCATCATCCGGTTCATCCCAAACAAAATTGTGGCAATGTAATAAACGGTCTTGTAAAACAGAGTTTTACACTAGAAAAGGAAAGTTCTTCCAGGCTCTCAAAGAAAAACTCCCAGAGCAAAAGGAGTGGCAATGGGGTTAAGGCATCCCGGTCCTACTATAGTGAGTTGGATGCAAAATTTCAAAACCTTGACATTGATATGTTTCTGAAATTGTGTAAATTAGCATCAAACAAGCTCATGAGTTCTCATTACACAGAGAAAGACTGAGTTGGGGACTGGGAAGGTGGAGCTGAAAAAGTAAAGCTGAATGTCCCCCAAGCTCCTTCAAACACACCCCATAGTGTTAATAAGATGTACAAATGGTTTGTATTTCAGTCACAAGTTCAAATATAGCAGAAATACGGTCCACTTTGTTTTTCTATAAATCAACTAAATATCCATGTCAAGTTCCCACTGAACTCAAGGTTCGCATCTTTATTTTAAACAATATTATTCACGGAGGGCCATGATGAAAAACTGGCTCTCTGTTAGCCATTCTCATGGGTACGTGCGAAGACCTCTGTCAACCAATCTGTCTTCAGGGACTGAGCATCACACCACCCAGAGGCAGGTCCTCTGGGAACTTTCTAGCATATTCAGCCTGGGCTTGTTAGTCATTGCTTTTCTAGGCAGAGACCATTCCTCAGAACTGTGTTTATGGGTCAGGGCCCAGGTGCTCTTCCCAGAACACCAGGGTAATGTCTCTCTCTATTTACCCCATCCTCCTCTACTCCGTTTCTCATCTGAGTGGGCCAGGAGAACAGAACACTTTTTTCTTTTCTTTTTTTTATTAGATAAGGTCTCAGATATCACAGGATGGTCTTGAACTTACCACAGAATTTAGGACGACCTTGAACTTCTGATCCTCCTACCTTCCTTTCCCAAGTGCTGGAATTTCACTCATCAAGCCTGACACCAAAAACTTTCACCTGCTCAGCCAGTTTATTGTCCCATATTACTAGCCGGTCGCTGTAGTGATATTTCATTTTATTTTAATAAATAAAGCTTGCCTGAAGATCAGAGAGTGAAACAGCCCCACTGGTCAGTCTTACAGACCAGGCAGTGGTAACACACACCTTTAATCCCAGTGGCTGCGTTACTTTGCCATTGACACCGGGGAATGCATGCCTTTAATCCCAGTGATGTACACCTTTAATCCCAGACCTAGAGAGGAATATAAAATGGGAGGAGACAGCTCTCAGTCACAGTCTCACGCTGAGATTCCTGGAGTCAGGATCACTATTTCAGACTGAGTAGAGGTAGAAGTCAGTGACTGGCTGTTTTGCTTTTTTGTCCTTCACGTTGAACCCCAATTTCTCTGAGTTTCTATTAGTCGTGCTTCACATTGCTTTCCAAAGATTATGCACAATTAGCACATTATTATTACAACTGTCCCTTGTAGACTCAGGCAATTGTTCTGGGATCCCATAGATAACAAAATGTACTCTAGTCTCTGCATAAGTAAATCAATAGTCACACAAAATCTCCATGGGGCTTCACACATCCTTCCTTCGTTTCTCCCTTTCCTCCTGTCTTTCTTTTTCAGCTTGGGACTAAGTCATCAAGGATGACACTGAACTTCCGGTCCTCCTATTTTTGCTTCCTCAGTGCTGGGGTGTTCTTCACCGCCCCTCGTTCGTGCATGCTGGGGCTTTTTGCATGCTAGGCAAGCACTCCACCCACTGAACCAAATTCCAGCCCATCACAGATACTTGAAAACCCTAAAACAATGTAAACTCTATGTGAATGTTTGTTATTCTGTATTGTTTAGAGGACGGTGACAAGAAAAAAATCTGTATTTTCAGTACAGATGCGCCTTTTACAAAATAGTTTTTAGCTCCAGTCAGCTAAATCCATGGATGTAGAAACTGGGGATAAAGAAGACCAACTGTAGGTTATTAAAATTCCTGAAGAGAATTTTTATTCTTTACCTGCTGAATTACTATGCTGTCAGAAGTCTTTAAGAATAATTTGCTAGAAATATTTTTACTGTAAATAACATAAACCCAATTCTAATTACTGTTGTACCTTAAATGAACTAGTTAGCTAGAGTTAATACTAGCTAATTGGACTGTGATCTCCAAATTATGAAATTCAACCCAGGTTGGATCTAGGGATTCAAATGATGCCAAAATGTTCTTGGTCTTGCTTGATTCTGCCTTTTTTCCTCAGGAAAGTGAAATTACTTTTCTTTGCACAAAGAAGGTGGGCAAAGTATTTCCTGACCCACTGTGTGTGTGCACATGCGTGTGTGTGCATGTGTGTGTGTGTGCGTGCATGCGTGTGTGCGTGTGTGTGTGTGTGCGCATGCGTATGTGTGTGTGCATGCGTGTGTGCGTGTGTGTGTGTGCGCGCGCGCGTGTGTGTGTGTGTGTGTGCCTGCGGAAGTCAAAGGAGAACCTTGAGGGTCAGTCCTCACACCTTGTTTTCAGACAGGGACTCTTCACTGTCATCTGCCACTTACAACAGGCTGCTTCCCCTTGGATTGTCTATGCCTCCCTCCTCGCCATAGTACCACAGAGATTGCAGATGCACCCATGGGCCCTCAGGGTTCCAACTTCTACATCTAGTATCATAAACCCAATAAAAAATGCATGGGTAGCAGAAGTCATAGGCCTTAAGGGACAGCTACTACTGTTATTTAAATAAGTTGACGTAGTGACAAACCTCTCTCTAAACATCTATGCAGAGACACCCGAAGCCAAGTATTATTCTTAGCCTTAATCAGGGAAGCATCTCTTCACCATGAAGAACTGTGCGCACAGGGACTCAAAGTTGCCTGAGGTGTTGAGAATAAGTGATAGCTGAGTACTCACTCAACCCTAAACAAGAAATTCATAGCAACTACAGCAAAGCTCTGGGATACATCAGAGAGGGAGTGGAAGGAGTGTAAGAGCTAAAAGATAGGAAGGAGGACTTCAAAATGCCATCTTCCGAGCCTGATGCATCTGCTCCAATCATGAATTCCATGCAACTAAATTTGCCTATGGCGAGCCTGCACAAGACTGGCCCTGTCAAGCATCACTCCTGGATGGAGAGGGGCTCGTGGAACACTACTTACTAAACTATGATTATCCTCCTGCTAGATTCTAGGAGAAGGGGAACCGCTGTCTTCAGTTTGTGTACCCAAACTGAATTGGTGAGACACCTGTCTCCAACAGATAATTCCCAATCCTTGCCCACACAGAAGGCACTGGTTAGGCTCAGCGGCTCACAAAGCAAAATAAAACAAAAAGGTGTGAAGGTGGGGAAAGGATTTTTTGTGGGGGTGAGGGAGTTGATAAGATCAGGAGGGAGATAATAGAGTGTGGGGGTTAAAGCAATTAGAATGCATTATATACATGGATGAAATTGTCAGAGAACAAGTTTAATTAATACAAAAGTCGAGAAAAAATTAAGCATGCAACTACTATATAAGCTAGCAATTACACTTTTGGCAATTATCCCAGAGAAATGAAATTTTTATGTTCAGGAATACCTATACAAGATTGTTTCTAGAAGACTGTTTGTAAAAACCAGAAAGCAATAACCAGATGTCTTTCAGCATGTGAATGGAGAAAACAAACTGTAAAGCAACTAGACCATGGAGTGCTTTGGACACAGAAATACATGTAAACTGGGCTGGGGAGGTGGCTCGGAGCATAAGGTGCCTAGCGAGGACCAGAGTTCAGTTCCCCCAGAACGTGTAGGTGCTGTTTTGTGTTCCTGTACTTTCAGCACTGGCTGGAGGGGAGGCAGCGGTTGGGGGTGGGGGCAAGCAGATCCCCGAAAGTTAAACAACCAGCCAGTGCAAAGGGCTGAAGAACAATCCCTGATATCTGCTTCTGACCTCCACATGCACATATATGTACACACATGTGCATGCATACATACCTGCACATACCTACACTAACAAGTAAATATGCCATGTACAGTGACACATACATACATGAAATACATAGGCAAATTGTTGATGTACACAACCACCTGGATGAATGTCAGAATATTGCATTTAGCAAAAAGGGCCACCTTCTGCCTGATTCTGTATGTAACATCCTGGAGGGCTGCTGAGGATGAGAAATGGGCACAGCCATGGAAGAGCGGTAGGAGGCATTTCAGTGATAGTGGAAATGTTTTGCATCTTAACTCTCAACATAGAAACCCTGGCTGTGATCCCATGCCCAGTTCTCCTTGATACAACTACCTTAGGGGAAACTAGACGAAGGGCATGTAGAAGCTCTCCATCATCTTTTTTACATAGAAAACAAGGAAATATTATAAGCAATTGTATGACTAGAAATTCAACAACTTAGAAAAAAGCAAATTCTTTGAAAGATGTTCACTGTTAAAATACCAGACAGAAAGCAACATTAGGAAAGAATGGCTTCTTTCGGCTCACAGTTCAGAGGAATACAGTTCACCATGGCATTTGTGGTATGACAGCTGGGTGCGCCTGGCCACATTGCAACTGCAGCCAGAAAGCAGACAGAGAGAGAGGGGGGAGGGAGAGAGGAAGAGAGAGAGGGAGGAACACTGGTGTGCATTTTGCTATCTCTCTTTCATGCAGTCTGGGGCCTCAGCCCATGGGATGGGTCTTTTCTCCCCTTGGTAAACCTTTCTGGGGACATACCCTGAGGTGTGCTTCCATGGTGATTGTAAATCTGCCAAGTTGACAGTGAAGAGGACATTTTACAGCCTACTCTAAGATGCTGACATTCCTGTGAACTGCAGACATGACAAGGATGTCATGGCTGAGTGCGTCTCACAAGCAGAGATAAAAAGTGTTGTAAGGTGGAATCTCACAAAATATTAGCAAATTTAATACAGCAGTGTGTGAAAGACTGCTTGTTTTCAGGCAAGACTTACCACAGAAAGATGGGGAGGATGAAAAATTGAAGAAAAAACAACATATTTCAATATGTAGATAAATTAAACATGGAAAGCTATATAACCATTTCAACTGAGGATAGAGAAAACAAATTTGATAAATTGTGAATGTTGAGAGCATTTAAACATTCTCAACACAGTTAAAAACAGAAGGTCGTCTCCTTGAGCTGTCATAAACAATCTGCAAAACACACAAAAGATTGGTGTGGTTTGGATGACTTTCCATTAAAACCAAGATCGAGATCTGTCTCTTCTTAGCATTCATATTCAGCATTGTGGCAGTGATTCCAACCAGGGAGATAAAGCAAGAAAAGAAAAAAAAGCATATGATTTAAAAATAAGTGAAATTAATATTTGCAGCGCCATAAGCATAAATGTTGAAAATCCAATGGAATATTTTTAAAACTGTTAGAACTAACGAATAAATTTGTCAAAGTAGCACCATGCAAGATCAGTAAAATCTGCTTCATTCTCCTTACAGTCTCTGACTTACAATTTATGGCTTCACAGCTTGTGAGTAGTGCATGCTCAATAGAAACTGATTCTTGTTTGTTTTGTTGAGTTTGAGAAAGGTCTTATTATGTTGTAGTGCTATTTCATTTGTATTTTAATAAATAAAACTTGCCTGAGGATCAGAAAAATAAAACGGCCACTGGCCAGTCTTACAGACCAGGCAGAAATAACACACCTTTAATCCCAGTAGCCACACTCGTTGCCATAGATACCAGCAGTAGTGGTGCACGCCTTTGATTTCAGCACTAGAGAGGAATATAAGATTGGAGGAGACGGCTCTCAGGCGCATTCTCATTCTGAGACTCCTGGAGGCAGGATCACCATTTTGGACAGAGATAGAGGTAAGAGCTAGTGGCTGGCTGTTTTACTTTTCTAACCTTCAAGTTGAACCCCAATTTCTCTCTCTGAGTTTTTGTTAATCGTTCTTCATTATGTAGACCAGGCCGACCTGAAACTCTCAATCTTCCTGCTTCTCGTTTTCCTTGTTTCATGGCTGTAATATGCGGCAGAATGATACTCTATCAATGTCAGGCAATAGCCACAAGCTGCATCACACAGTCTTTCATGAGACCTAGATGATAGTCAGTCCTATGACACACTGTGTCTCTGAGCTGTGATGCTGGGTACTCTGCATGTTTTGATGCATTTTTTTAACATGACACACTCAGCTCATGAGGATTGGTCAGCATGAAACTTGATTATAAGTCAAGGAGTTTGTGCACTGGCTACGAAACATTGACAAAAAAATCTAAAATTTTAAATATTTAAATAATATAAAATATAAATATTTAGTGATAAAGCTAACAAAAATGTGAAAGTTTTAAACACCCAAACTAATAAACATTGCTAAGATAAATTGAAGAATGCATAAATAAGTAGAGACGTGTAACTTGCTCATAAGACAATACCCATTATTCCATGTTCCAAAACTTAGGTATAAATGAAATACAATCCAAATCAAATCCCTAACACACTTAAAGAAGTTAACACACTGGTTTTAAAATTTATATGGAAGGACAAAGGACTTGGGATGGAAAACCCAACTTTTATTTCAGCATACACTATAAGGTTATAGTAATTTGGGGGTAGTGGGGATGGGAGAGGGTTTCTCTGTGTAGTCCTGGCTGTTCTGAAACTCACTCTGTAGACTAGGCTGGCCTCGAACTCACAGAGATCCACCTGCCTCTGCCTCCCAAGTGCTGAGATTAAAAGCGAGCACCACCACAACCCTGCTAAGCTATAGGATTTTTTAAAATGTGGTATTAGTACATAAATATGAAACAGATCAATGGAACAAAATAGAGTCCAGACATACAGAGCAACTGATTTTCACAACTGAAGTAGGCAACAGGTAGCCTTGATAACGGATGTTAGAACAACCACAGGCTAATATTTTAAAAAAGAACTTCAACCAGTATTGCCAACTGCTACACACAGAGCTCCTACTGTATTTTGTATCTAAACTTAATTCTTCAAATTATAAACATTCTAGAAGGAAACATAGACAAAAGGTCCAGCAAGATGGGCCGTTGGGTAAATGCCAAGGACCTGAGTTTTAGTTCGGGAATCCGTGTAACGGTGGAAAGAGAGAATCTACCAAGCTGTCTTCTACATGTGCACTGTAACAAACATGCAGCACACTCACATGATAAAAACTAAGGCATGTTTCTAAAAGAAATATGGGAGAAGATCTTTTGTGGGCGAGTCTGAGTCAGGCAGAGTCCTCAGACTTACTGAAGAAGCCACGAAGCAGGAAAAGTAGTCATCCATTACACTTCATCAAATGGAAAATTGTCTTCTGAAAAGGGGGCGAGGACAAATTGAAAGAAACTGCAATACATACTGTACAATTGCATTCATATGAAACTAGAGAGTGCAAACTAGTGTAAAGTGAGAAGCAGCTGATCAGTGATGCTCAGAGGTGCAGGAGCAGGAATGAGTGGCCACAGAAAGCCAGTTGGAAACTTGTCTTTATTGCAGTGATGGTTTCATGGGTATACGTGTGTCAAAACCAAGTTGTAATCTTAAAATACTTCAGTGTGTCAATTATAATGCAGTAAAAACGTCTAAAAAAGGATGTGTGCATGATCCAACCCTGGCCAATAGAAACCAAAAGCCTTGAAGGCTTGTGGGAAAATCCTTTCATCTCACAAGCTTTCAGTGTCTACTTCTCTGTTTCTCTCTTTCTTCACATTTCTTTCTGAGGGGATGCTGCCCACAGCACACCCAGAGTTTTCTTCTGACCATGGAGAGAGCCAGCATGGAGCAACTGCTAACGCTGCGCAGGCAAGCGGACACAAAACCCTCAGAAGCAGCAGAGCCAAAGTGCTGCTTGCCCTGAATCAGGAATTCCCTTCCTCTAAGGACCTGTAGGATGCCATACTATTCTGTACTGGCTGTAGCATTCTGAGTGTCAAGACATCTGAGACAGGACAGGGACATTTTCCTCTGAGAATGGCATCCACGATTCGTGACATGTCATCAGAAAAAGAACTTTGTATTTAAGTCATTTGTTTAAAAAAAATAAAAACTCTTTATGCAGTTAAAAATGAGTATATTCATCTACTGGTGATGATACTTATATTAGTAAAGTTGACATGGCTATCTGTGAATGGCTACAGTGTAAGTGCTAATCCAAGCAACCAGGAGCTCTATACTCTTCATTTCTTGGTTTTCCTATAGCAGTTCTAAAGTTTCCTCTGAGCAATTCATTAACCTAGGGCTCTTGATGCATGCCTTTCAGACTAGGAAGACCCCCTGCAATCAAGACTCCATGTGGCTGAAAGTGTGCTGTGAGAATAGAGATCCACCAATATTCCCTGGGAAAACCTGTCTCAACAGCTTCCCCATGTTGGAAAAGAGGCAGTGAGGGTAGGCAGGGTCACGTGCAGAGCGCGCTTAGGCAGCAGGCTTCAGGGTCTTGGTTTTAGATGGACTGGAGAGTCTTACCATAGAGAGATCTACCACAAAGGCCTCAGCATCATGGTTCCCAGGAAAATCTAGCTGGAGGAAGCTCTATACTGGCGGCAGAAAGAGCTTTTCAAGCTACTGTGTGCTCTTGAAGACTGCCCTAATGCAGCCAAGGCAGGTAACGTGGAGGGAGCTGCACTCGCCAAATGCCTAGTCCTATGCCTGAGGCCCTGCTCTCCAGTCCCCACTTGCACCCAAGAAGAGGTGGGAGAAGAGACGCTTCCAAAGCCTCAGCTGGGTGTTGACTGACTGCCAGCTGGTTCAGCGCCAGCCCACAGGCTCAGAAACTTTCCCCGGGCCCGTTTGCTACTGCCTAGTCGACCCTAAGTACTTGGTTTGTAATTACAGGTCAGTGTATACAAAGCAGGAAATGGAAAATAACACCTTGCCTTGTAGCGCCAGCAAGCCAGAGAGCAGAACCAAGACAGACTCTTCAAACAAGTGTTTCAATGAAATGAAACCATTGGAAGAAGTAGATAAAAGCTTTTTAAAAAAAAATAATGAATTCACTCAAGGAGATATAATTAAAGATTAAGAGGTTAACAGTTAAATATATGATGGGTGCCGGAACTTTCCAAACAGTTTAAGAAGTATGCATGGTCTCCGTGTTCCTGATAGCAAGCCCCTCCTGGTGGGATGAAATAAAATGAACTACAGTAGCTGGAAAAACAAAGCCACTAAATAACATAACTTTAAAAAATAGAAATACTGCTTAGCCAGTACTTCAAGAATTCACCTATTTCCCAGAATGGCGAGTAGAGGGAGTAGCTGATGAGTGGCCAGTCTAGTCCTTGTCACTGGATGGAAAGGAAAATCTCACCTGTGCTCACCCACCATTTTCACTGTAGGTGGAGAGCAAAAGCATCCCTGGAAAGACCTGAACACATTCCTGAGTGGATGACGCACCAAGAGAACATCTACAGAGTAGGCAGTTTCAAACCAGACATCAAAGACTTTCCAAGGTCCAGCTTCAATGTTCACACATATTAGCATATCCTTTCAATGACTCAGTTACCAAGTAAGCAGCAGGTGAAACGGAGTTGAAAAGCAAGTCGATAAGCCAAGGAAATGATCCAGAATCAATGCAATGAAATATGATGAAAAAAAAGAAATATGATGTAAGAGGTATTTGGGGATCTAAAAACTATCAGGAAGGTCTAGCCTACATCCATTTACATTCCAAAAGGAGCGACTAGAAAAAAAAGGCAATAATTGTAGGAGAGAAAATGGAGTAGCAGTTTTTCAGAACTGTTGAAAGATACCAACTCTGGAGATCCAGGGAGCCATTTAAAGCCCAATAAAATCTAAATAGGGATATAAAAGTGGAACATGCCTGGATTCATCATAAGGAAGCTATAAATAAAAATCAGGAGAGCAGCAATTAAGCTGATCCAGACTGCCTTGGAGAGGGTGTGTTCGACCGAGGAGCTCCAACCGCGTCCCCCAAACTGACTGGTTTTGGTTTGAATTGGTGTGGTTTGATTGTTTGTTTGTTTGTAGACAGGGTCTTCCTGTGAGGCCACGGCTGTCCTGAAATTTGCTACGTAGACCAGGCTATCTTCAAATTCACAATGATTCACCTGCCTCTGGAGTGCTGGGGTTAAAGGTATACACCACCATAGCAGGCCCAAACTGGCAACAATGAAACTTAGATGCTTGGGGGCTAAGACTGCAACTCAGTGGTAAAGGACTTTATTATGAATATAAGACCATGGATTCAATCTCCCCCTGAAACAAGCAAACAAAACAGACAAACAAAAACACTAAAAACAAAGAAAACTAGAGAGCTGACTAAAATCTAATGGGGGAAGTAACAATCTAGAATGGCTGGTGCATGAAACAGTTGGTGAAGAGTATCACACCATACAGGGCTGAAGAGATGGCTCAATGAGTCAAGTACTTACCAAGCAAGCATCAAAGAGACCAGGACCAGGCAGGTACTGGTATGGAATGATGGTATGGTATGGGTTCACAAACAGTTCACCTAGCACCTTTATATCAGTTATCTGGTCAACCCACAATGCATTAGAGGATCATCTGGTAAGGGACTCTGGAGGAGTGGGTGAGATATGTCTGAATAACCTAGGTTCCAGTCACAGGAAATCTGTGTACTAAAACAATCTGGTCCCTTTGTAATCGTCTGCAGATAAGTTTGCTGTGAGAATAGAATCTAAGAGGGAACTGAGAGAACCACCTTATCCCTGCAGTTATTTCTCGTCTAACAGTTTGGGATTACTCTCTGTGAAGAGGATCGCTTTCACTGAACAGTGGCACCTCCAGGCACGACTCCAGTCCATCGTGGCCTTTGTGTCCAGGCAGGGGAATTAGCCTCAGAATGAGGCTTCTCTGTCACTCCATGCTGCCTGTCTGAATGCTTGTTTGATGGTCATATAGCAGGCACTCAGGTGCTGGGGATTGAACCCAGGACTCTTGCATGTTAGATATGTGTCCTGCCACTCAGCTGTTACCAACTATTACTTAAAGAAAAGAATATAATCTTTTTTAAACATCTCTTTATTATTTATGGAACACGTTTTAGGTGCTCTGAGATTATGACAAACTATGCTTTGAACCCAATTTCATGTTTTAAAGAATCATTCTCACTCACCCATCTTTTCTTCCCTCTTGATTATTTTGTCTTTACCTCTTGATCCATAATTCTAACATCCACTAAATGCTAGCCTCGTTACCCAGTTTCTCCTCTGAGAAACCACAGTACACCGAATAACAGCAAATAGAAAGGAGAGTTTCCGGAGACTCAAGGCCTTTACGAGGACTTCACATACTCACTTGAGTGCTGGGAGGCAGGCATTACCTGCATCCCACCTCACAGATGAATGAGAGAAAGCCTGGGGTGGTTCTGTAGCTTGATATGGCTCACAGAGGATCCTGGGGTGGAGGAGTAATGGATGACTCTCTTAAGGGTATAATCAGGCACTGGGTTCAAATTTGAAGGTAACTCTGGATTTCATAGCCTAAGGGCTCAACTTCCAGGGACTCCTTTCCACGCTGCGGTATCTCTTCCCAAGTGTGTAATTATAATTTCATGGAAGCATTTACTATACTCTGCCTTGTGTGCCACCACATACTCCTTTGAGTTTTGTGACCTTTTAGAGGACAGTGACAGTAGTGTATAACTCATTTAAACTGACACAGGAGGTGCCAGTATCCGTGGAATCAGTGACAGCCTCCTTCTAAATTCCCTAATGTCCCTCTCCATTGCAGTGTCTCTTCATCAGCAAGAGAGACTATTTTGAAATTTTCTAGATGGGAAAGACATTCTTGATCTCTTTTGGGGGGAGTCACTCTTAGTGATAATAACTATTAGATAAAGGATCATTCTTCCAAGGTTAGGAGTAGAAATTCTATCTTCCTCCTCTTTTAGGAGCTAATTGAGAGTATGCTCCGTAAGATCGGCTTAGTGCCCAAGTGCAGCACAGAATATGGCTGGCATCTTCACGGAGGTAAAATAAATACTTCATCAATATGGGGTGATGTATCACAATGTGTTCATGTGGTAGTGGTCAGCAGTGCAAGCATTAATAGCCCCTAAGACTATGAAGAAATTGTTTTAAGTTCCCATAACAACTGTATCTTCTTGCAAACATCTCCTGTGCAGTCGGTAGCTCCTTCTAGTATATAAAACTGAGTTAGGATTGTTTTTATGAAACATACATTGTGTAATATATATGTACATAATTCAACCTTTGTGTTGAGCTGTAGATAATGTAAAGCATTACATAAACCTATCCTATAGTTTTGAGCTATAATGTATGTTTACTGTACAGGCAAAGAAACTGGGACTCAGATATTACGTTATAAATTACAGAGATAATTCAAGAGAAACCTAGGGCTCCAGTTCAAGGCTGATTTCAAGTCACGTGAAGACCTTCCACTTAATCTTGACTTTTGAAGCTAAGAACTGTGGCCATTCTAAGCAAGTTTTATTCTTTCTAGAAATACACACAGAACAGTCTTGTTCCATTTTCAGCACGTTTTGGAGCTTCCAGCACTCAGCATATGGGTCTATTTTGTGACTCCTCTTCAAAGTGTATGATTTCTTGGCATTTATATGTACAATGTGGATTTCAGCCTCAGAACTCACTCTACATACGATACCAATACATAGCGTATACATACCAATACAATAGTAAGGGAAATGCACCTGATTTCATCGACTTGGCAACAAATACAATTTGCACGCACAGCATTGGTGCTGGAATTTCCGCACTTTTTTCTTTGTAGCCTGATTATGACAAATACCTTTTGACACCTTAGAGTGGATGAAATTATTAGAGCCATCCCAGAAAGCAGGTCTGTAGAACCCAGGGAAAATGTTGGGCATCAAAACAGGAGTGCCAGAAGTGTGTAACTGGTTTTGCCTGCTTCATGGCAATGGACTGTAGTCCACTGACTACACGATCTTATTTGGAAATGGATCTTTGCGGACCCACCCGAAGCTAAGAGGATGCCGTAATGGCTGGTTTCTTAGTAAAAGAAAGGAGTAGGGACTGGAGATTGCTCAGAAGTTAGGGAGACCTACTGCTCTTGGAGGAGCCTCACACTGAGTTGCCAGCACTTAGGCTGGGTGTCTAACAACCACCTGTAATCCCAGCGCCACAGTCTGATGTTTAGTCTGGACTCCGCAGACACCTGCACGCACACATACACATACCTACGCACACATGTACACAGAGTTAAAACTTAATCACGCACACATACACATACCTAAGCACACATGTACACAGAGTTAAAATTAATCATGCACACGTACTCATACCTACACACACACATACACGGAGTTAAAAAGTAATCTTTTAAATAGAAGAAAGGCAAGTCTCTTTGGACCTGGATCAGAGGAGGCACAGGGAAGGAGTTGACTCAACAACGAAGCAGGCTTGGCCTGGAATGGCGCGGCCAAGCCTGTGAGTGCCAGGCATTGCCACAGCCACCAGAGGATAGGACTAGTCGGCAAAGGATTTCTAGGGAGCGTGGCCTTGACAGCCACACCTTAATGTCAGACCTCCGGGCTGTGAAGGAACAAATCCTTGACATTGTGGGGATCTGTTGCCACAGATCTAGGAATCCAGCCTACCTGCTTCCCAGGCCACCTTCTGTTTTAAGTATATTCTGGGGGGGGGTCATTTTGAGCTTGAAATTGAACTGCTATTTGTTGCTGATGAACAGCCTTCCGCTTGGGTTCCCAAGGTATAGCTCACCGCCTCTACCCTTGTAACGACCCCTTCTATCTGCCTCTGACAATGGAACTGCCAACATCTTGCACCACTGTAGGCCTTCCTGTTCCCACCTAGTTCACACAGGGGAAACAAACAAACAAACAAACAAACCACTTTACACTTCATTGTTTCACTAGAGCTTGAAGGCTTTGTATCCATGTCAGCAAGAAAAAAATCATTTTATATACACTCTGTATATCAGTGTACTAAATATTAATAAGGACACAGTTCTCTTTCTCTCTCTCTTGTCTGTGTGTGGGGGGGAGTGTCTGTGTGTGTCACTTTATGTCACTGAACCTGAAGCTTGGCTGTTGGCTATGTTGGTTGGGCAATGAGTTCCAGGGATCCAGCTGATGGTGTCACTGCTGGAGATACAGATGCCCCCACCTACAACGGCTTTTACAGGCATGAGCTAAGGATCCCAAGTCAGACCTCAGGACTAATGCACTACCTGACTGAACCATTTCCCAAGCCCCTAGGGGCACAATTTCTGATAATGTCCCATAAAGTCTTTGTCTTCTGTCCATACAAAGCCTCTAAAACTCCAGGTGTCAAAATGGCCTCTGGGATTTAAATGAATTAGCTTTAAGGTAGATTATTGGCCTCTTAAGGTCACTTAAAGACTCCCTAGTATCCAGTTGAAGCCGTGTGTTCCCTTCACCACCATACCAAGAAGGTTTTGACAACCTCATGGTTTGCTTGATGTTTCGACTGCTTGGAGGGCTAAGGACCAAAGCAATATTAGTACCTGCTGACGATCTGAGTTTCAAAGTTGTCCACTTGAACTCAGTAGTGAGACCCTGAACTCTACACTTGGGAGCTACCTCTCTCCAGGCTGTCACCCCAGCTCATGAAGGCACTGTGCCCAAAGAATAAAGAAGTTCAAATGCTCGCAAAGGTCATCAGTGGGAGGCCTCTCCAGAAAAATAACCTCCCTTGAACCGGATAAGGATTTATGAGCTGTAAACCAACACTACGGGTCCCACTGCCTCTATAATTCCAGCCACAGCAGTGATCACACTGGGCTGGACAACGTTCTGTGGGTGGAAGAACTGACCAGATTGAAGACTTCACCCAAACCCAACATAAATTCATAGTTCTCTGGAGAGACGTCAGCTACGATCTCGAAATGCCAGTTCAAGCTGCGAAGAGATCTGAGTGTAACCGAGACCCCCAGAGGAGGGACCATGCAGACAGGATTGACTTTTGTGCCCGGGCACGTGGGGACCGAGCCGGTCACCGGTGGCCTCCAGCTGTTCAGGCCTGCCCTTGGGCCGCTGGGTGCCTCCCGGGGGCGTCACGGCCGCCGCGGGGCTCGGGGCTCGGGGCTCCGGGTCGGGGCGCGCGGGCTTCCCCCACCCCCGGCGGCGACCCCACCTCCCGCCCCCGCTGCGCGCGCGCGTGGGTCCGTCCGTCTGTCTGCTCTCTCGACGTCAGTGGGAATTTCCAGCCAGGAAGTGAGAGAGTGAGCGAGAGAGGACGAGAGAGAAGTACCGAGGCGAGGCGAGCCGGGCAGGAAGAGGAGGTTTCGCCACCCGAGCGGCCCGGCTGCGCGCTGACGGCTTCCCGTGCCCTGCGCGCCCCCGGCCTCCCGCCGCCGCCGCCCTCCGCCTCGGCCTGCTCACGAGCCGGCTCCAGCAGCGCAGGCCGGAGCTCAGGGCCCCGCCGCGCCCTGCCCGCCTAGCGCTTCTCCGCCCGCGCCGCTGCCATGGCGCGCCGCTGAGCCGCCGACCCCGGCCCGCCACCCCGACCCCACTCGGGCTCCCGCCGGTCCGCGCCGCCCCGCCCCGCAGCGGGAGCCCGCAGGCGCGGAGAGGCCGCGCCGCACCTCCAGGGTAAGCCTCGGGGGACTGGGGCGGCGGGGGAGGAGGGAGGACAATCGGGGACACGGAGCCGCCGCCTCTCCGCCGCAGCGTTGCGGCTCGTCGCTGCGCGGGGCTCCGGGCGGGTCCGCGGGGAGGGCGGGGAGGGGGGAGCCGGGGCAGGAGTTGCGGGACGCGCGGCCCCGGCTGCGGGGACAGGGCACATCCGCACTGGGCGGCCCGAGGCCTCCCCGGTCGGTCGGGCCCTCCGCGTCTCCGCGGGCGGGAAGGGGAACCGGAGGGGAACTCTTGCAAAGTTTTAGAAATAGCGACCCAAGCCCCTGCCGCGGGCGGGTGGCAGCCGGGCTGAGGTCCTCCGCGGCGGAGGAGAGCCAGGAAGGTGCTTGGTGCAGTGCACAGCCAGATTTCACCAAAGGGCGGTCGGTGAAATGAAAGCAGAAGTGCCTGTCAGTCCTGCCGGCTGGGGACCCCCTTCCCAGCTCCTCAGAATCCAGCAGGAGAACCTGGGGCCCACTTTCCGATCTGTGATAGACACCCCCCCCTCCCGCGGCACACACACACCCTTGGCCACACACAGGCACATAGTGCATTCAGCTGCCAAGTCTCAATATTGATTTTCAAAATATAAGGAGGGCCTCACACCGATTCTCCAGGCCTGGCATTTGAAAGAGAAATTACCTACTAATAACACCTCTTAGACACTTGATTGCAGGACACTCTAGGATAATGGCACCGTGTACCGTGCGTGACCTCTAAAACAAAAAAAGATACAAACAACGCCTTTCCTACATGTAGGCTTTCTTAGAACTTCTGAGATAGACACCGATCTTCGCTGTGTTTATTAGTCTATTCTGAAACTTAAGTGGAACTAATGATAAAAGATTTCATCATCTAGATTTAACCATTTTTATGGAGTTTTTAAGGTAAAGGTTGACATTGCCGCTTTCTGAGTAACCATATTTAACTAAGATGTTTTTGTTGTAGGGCTCATAACTGAGAAATGCTTGCTGTGTTTATTAAGATTTGATAGCCATGCCATCAAATAATGGGGTATAGCCTGGTGGTTGTTGGTAAATACGAAAGCTGGAGATCAAGATAGACTTCAGTAGCTTTCTAATGGAATCCTCAGCTGAGTATTCTTGGGTGGCATAAAATGCATTAGTATTTGTAAGACCTTAGAAAGGGAAACTCGATTAAAGTAAGCCCCTACCTGAAGTGTCTTTCCCTGATTTTAATATTGTGCTTTCTAGAGATGGAGCCACTTACTGTCTGATGAACTAAAAATTATGTAAATTATTTACAGCAAAGTGCTTTGCTTAGCATATGAACTTGAGAAGATGGGAATTAAAAGGTTTACTTCCTATTGCAGTTAACATTTGTCAGCTAATTGGATGACTAACAGAACACATCTAGCGATGGGAACATGAAATCTGCAGCTCTTGTCCATGCTGACACCTCTGGGAGTTTCTTGCTAGCTAGAAAATGTCTTCTTGGCTTACCATCTTCAACAAACTTGAACACAAAAGAAGGCTGCTACATAGACTTAATGCTGCCACTAAGATACTATACTTGCTGGAAAATGCTAACCACTTCAAAATCAAAAGACTTTTAAAGAAAGTTGTTTAATCCTGTTAAAGGCTGGTGGCAATGTGACAATCTGTGATCTTCAGAAATTCAGTTGTGTCTTGTGTTCTACACATGGCAATTACTTGAGCTGAGCAGGTAGTAAATGTCCCTGTGTTTCAAAGCCAGTTAGTAAATACTGGAGTATACATACAAAAATAGTCCTTCCCCTTTGTAAGCGCTGCTTTGATCTTTGTGTTTCCTTTTTTACTTCTGCCTCTAAAAACTAGATCAGCCAGGCTGACTGAGTCGCAGTGGGGTAAAGCCCAGCTGGTTGGAAGTGGGCAGTGTTTTAGATTTAGTGATCGCGTTCCCCGTGTCCCTTCAGAGGAATCGAAGCTAAGTGGAGAAGCTGGTATTTCTGCAGGCTGTTTTCGCTGCTGCTTTCGGACTTCCAGATAACTGATGAAGTAAGCCACTGTCTTGACGTTCAGGGATTGCTCACTGTGGTAGATGGATCTAGATAAAAACTTGGCAGCCATGTGGATTGTGGGTTATCATTCAACAGCAAGCCCAAGGTTTTACCTAATTTCTTTTTAAGGTATTCCCCTGCTCAGAAAAGGTGAGAGTTCTGGCTTCTAGGGGGAAGTGACCACTTACAACCTTCAATTCATTTGAGCTTGGGCAAAGAAGGAAAAGTAGCTGCCATTTTAAAACAGTAAGCTAAAATAATTGTTGCTGTATTGCCACGTGGATTCATTGTTTAGCCAGACTGGGCTAAACCTGGGGCCTTAGGAGTTTTCTGCTGTGAAACTATACCTCCATATACCTCCAGCCCTACTGACAGGGTTTTTGGATAATGTTCTCAAGACACCATCTTTCACCCACCCCTCCAGAATTTACTGATAGATGTTCTGTACAGGGCCCAGAGATGCTATGTTAGGAAGTGTACCAGGAATGCACTAATTGAGCCAAAGGAGGAAACCCTTGGGTTATGCTCTTCTGCTGTGACCAGTTGGACAGGAGTTCTGTCCACGAGACTGGATGTATGGGAATCAGTATCTGTGCAGAGGTTCTCAGGAGTTTGTCTTCTGGGAGGAAGTTGTTTTGTTTGGATAGCTTACCAGCTTTCTGCTTACAACATGGATGGCTTATATAAGGTACTGAGGTTGTTGTGTTAGAAGAGACAAGCCAGGAGAAGGTGGAATAGAATTGTGCTAGGGACTGACATGCCTTGCTCCTGCATTTCTGTCTGATTAAAGCTGGTTGATACCTTGGGCACCCGATTCTGCTTCTGGAAACTGTGATTTGCACCTTTGCCCCCTCGTCAGTGCTGAACCTGGTTGTTGTGTTAGAGGTGAGGAGGCAGGAGGGTGAGAGCGGATGTACCCCAGTGAATGCATTCTGCCAAAGCTTGGGAGATTTGAGGTTTTCTGCTAAGTGCAGGCACTCAGCCCCGGGGAGGAATGTTTGGAGGATGGGCATAGTCTTACAAGAGTAGAATCTGGGAGAGGTTTGAAAACCACAGGTTTGGTAGAGTTAATAGTTCTTATCTTTTGCTGTTGCCTTAATGAGTATACATTGTCTTGTTGGAAAGGAAGAAGGGTAGGGAGGGAGAGAGCCAGCAAGAAGACAAGGAGGGAAGGAGGGGAGGGGAGGGAAAGAAGGAAGGGAGAGTGAAAAGGAGGGATGGAGAGAAGGAGGGAGGGAGGGAAGGCATTCTTTTCCTGCTGATGAAATGGCTTTACCCCTCTTACTTCTGTACTTTTTAGAGGATGTTCCTGGATGCTAGTTAATATTTTCAGATGAGATTGGAAGACTAACAAATAGTTTAAAAATGAGATAAGACTGCTGTACTTCAAAACACAGAGTTCAAAGCCTAATGCAAGATAGGATTTGGTAAAACCTATGACATGTAAGAGAAGACAACATAGATAAAACTTTTGTTGGAGTATTAATCCTAAGTACTATTTTTAAATCTATTATTATGAAGCCCTTATACTTGGTGTAGTAACTAACAGATTTAATTATGAGTAATGTACATTTGATAGAATTTGATTTGTTGTTTATTTGTAAAGTGGGAATAATGATATATATGTTCTAATTATCTAGTTCAAATTGTCTTCTAACTTTTTACCTTTTACCATTAGGCCCAAACCACCCAACCAGCTCTCATTCTGATCCCTGCTTCTAACAGATTTAAATATTTATGATCCTTCTTCAACTATGAAAAACAATCCTGAACTTTCAAGAAGTATATAAATATTCTACAAGGCATATTTGGAAGAGCCTAACATTATTTTAAAAAGAATAAAAGGTTATTTGAAAGAGTCTAGTCCTATAGTTCTAGCTAAGAGCAAATAACAAACATCTAATCTATACTGAAAAGAAATCTCTAACACTTATGTTGAGTTCGTTGCTATTTATATGATACCTAATAACTGAATGAATAGCATTAAATTGTTTCACAGGCAGCCTTTTATTAAAGGCCAGTGGTTCTCAGCTGGTAGGGTGCAACCCTTTTGGGGGTCGAACAACCGTTTCAAAGGGGATCAATATCAGATATCCTACATATCAGATATTTAAATTACAATTCATAATAGTAGCAAAATTATAGTTATGAAGTAGCAATGGAAATAATTTTATGGTTGGGGGTCACAACAACATGAGCAACTATATTAAAGGGTTGCAGCAGTAGGGAGGTTGAGGACCACTGTTGTGGGCAATAAAAAGTACCCTGTGTTGCTGGGTGGTAGTAGCTGCACATGACTTTAATCCCAGCATTCAGGAGGCAGAGGCAGGTGGATCTCTTGAGTTCCAGGACAGTTGGGGCTATACAGAGAAACCCTGTCTGGAAAAACCACACACACACACACACACACACACACACACACACACACTCATAAAAAGTACCCTGTTTTATCTTTTTTTCTGGTAAAAAAGAAGAAGCCCCAAACCCAGCTTTTGCTTCCTAGACACTGTATTTTATGTGAAGTACTTTCATGGTTTTTTTTAGAGTGAATAAACTCTTAAAAATTACCTACTGCTCTCTGAAAAAGGAAGCCTTTCATTCTAGAGGGAAATTTATGAAATGGAAAAGTATCTTTTTAATTTTAAAGTTTTCAAGAGACTAGCCAAGCAAGGTCATAATGTAACCAAAACACTGACACAAGTAAAGTGTGTGTGCGTCCGTGTCTCTGTGTCCATGTGTGTGCATCCGTGTCTCTGTGTCCGTGTGTGTGCGTCCGTGTCTCTGTGTATGTTTAAAACTTTTTTTTGCGAAGTTAGAACTTCTCTAAATTCCATTGAAACCATAATTTCATTGCTAGCCTCTCCCAGAAAAGGAACCATTGCTAACTCAGATGTTTTTACACCTACCCAAAAGGTCTGAAATAAAAGACCTCCAGAAGTAAATGCTTGCCATTGGTGAGCCTGTTCTAAGGATCTAGGTGGAAAAACCTTGCTCACCCGGTTTCCTGTGTTGTGATGACCTTGTGGCCCCTGGGGCTCCCACAAGCACGGTTGGCACCCCATGGTGGTAGCATTTTCAGACAATGCAGCTTGAAACCGTGCATCTGACCACTTGCTTTTGACAGACTCATTGTAGTCCACAAAACCCATCTCCACCCTGATGTCCTGGGAGGCCCAAGGACAGCTTTCTTTGCTGTCCTCGATTACCGTTCTGAGCCTCACTTCCCTTCATGATACTCATAAGCATACATAGATGTAACATACATAGATGTATGGTCATGAGAAAAAGATAATGTGTGTGTGCATATATATCTAATCTTTTTCTTTGTTACTAACAAACTCAGAGTTAAGTGTGTGCCTATGCACCCGGTACATGGAAAGCAGTCTTGACTGAAAAGGACAGTGAAAGTGACTGGCAGTGGTGTTTGTCAGTTCGGATCCTAGACAACGCAAGCATACTGCCTGTGTCCTCCCCGTGACACAGCTACTGCAAGCAGTATGTTTAGCTGGGCTCCATTGCATGATGAACTAACTCATCCTGCAACTTCTGGCTGTATTTAGAATAAACAAAGCTTTAACTCCGTCCTCGCCGCTGTATCAGTCAAATGTGTGTGGGCAGCCATGCAATTCGTATTAGACTGGACAGATGTTTGTTTTCTTCCATGTAAACCTGTCGATAAATGAGGCTCAGTAGAATTTCTGTGGCCTGCTATTTATAAAGCTGAACTGAAGGAGTGAAAGGTCCACATCAAGTTGAGTATTCCTTCTGAGAAAGAGGTTAACATTTAAGGGACTAGATTGTTTGAATGAATTTTATTCATTCAGATAAACAAAAACTTCCCAAAGGTTTATTTTATTATGTATCCTGCGATTTGATCTAGCCCTGTTATGCTGTATATCAGTGTGAGAGTCCACCCACCCCGTACTGTATCCCCTGCCAGTTCTCCCGCACGGTCTATGTATTGATTGGCTCTCTCTCTAACTCCACAGCTCATTTGAATAGAAAAATAATTTGCTTAGTTGTCTTAAAAAACATGCCTTCAAAGACAAGAATTTTAGGAATGAGATTGTGACTATTTCACATATGTTAGCATAAATCTCTACCTCATGTCTTAATGACTCTTCAAGATGTTTCCTAGCTAGTGGTTCTTTAACATGGGTTTCTTTGTAGGGTCAACCACTTATTGGGTGTTTGGCATGTCTCTGTTGTTGAGGCATGGGCATAGTACAGAAGACTACAGCATCTAGTATAAAGCTCTACATATGGTGCACTTTTTAAAAAATCATATCTGTTTCGTTAGTTTGTGGAGGGCAGGGACAATTTGCAGGAGTCAGTTCAGTGCTTTCCCCACGTGGATCTTGAGGCTTGAACTCGGGTCGTAAGGCTTGGAGGCAAGCGCCTTTACCTGCTGAACCCTCTCACTGGTTCCATATAGTGTACTTTTTTTTTCCAAGACAGGGTTTCTCTCTGTAACCACTGTACTTTTATGAGTTAGAAATTTAAAAGGAAGACAGTATTGAAGAAATATGGGTGGCTATTCACATGGGGAAAACAGGATAGTAAGAAAGAAACACACAGGTGAAGTTGAGAATGAAAGTTAAGTTAAACTTAATTTTTCCCTGTTGGATATTTATAAAATTACTTGTGAGAATGTATAATACCACTGGTTGGTAGAAAATCAAAACTGAAAACAAATATAAAATCTAGGAAGTAGAAAATATATTTTTTAAATGCGCTCAAACTATTTCTAAACCGAGTAGGAGTCCTGGGAAGGATTTTCTGCAGGAAATGGACTAAAGTGAACCTAAAATATAGACAGTTGAGTACTCTATTTACGTAGTTAATTCATTTCTAACGCCCTGACTCCATGGAGCATGGTAACTAGTCTGTGTAGATATCGTTAGACCTCAGAGCCTTGAAAGATTTGGCAAAACAATGACAATAAAAGCATAAATAAAGGTGTAGGGAGAGTTCTCTAATGTTTAAGATTTAATGTTAAAACTTGAATGTGAAAAGAGAAGCGTCTAGAAGGTGAATCAGAATTCCAGAGAAATGGACAAGTTGTGAGCTTCATGGTTGAAAGGGAAGAGATCATGAGAGCAGGTGTCTGTAGGCATTTTATGCCCGTCCTCCTGTTTAGAAATGGAGATGGAGCTTGCCTGCTGGCCAGGTGTTTGCCTATCGTGCACAGGATTAGTTCATGCACTACATAACCCCCCCCCAAAAAAAGTCATTTCCCCTATTATAAGTAAACGTTGGTGCGCTTGGGAAATTAAAATCAAAAGTGTGATGTCTGACAGTCATTAAATATCTTCCATTGTTCTCATGACAATTATAGTACTCATTTGGTAGAATATAATTTCTTTCCATGTATTTACCCAGTTGCAAACTGAAAACATTTAACTCAATTTTAACAAGCACACAGAACCATTAAAAGAGTTCCTGGTTATTTAAGAGTGTAGCATGGTTGGTCATTTACCCTACAATTATGGTTCTTTCTTCTGAGGAGTGGGGGAAACACCCTGCCTCTCTTAGAAAGTCTACTGTGATAGCCAAATAGGAGTTAGTCCAAGTTGCTGTTGAGGTAGTTTAGTCCTGTGTTGCAATAGATGGGTGATGTTTTAGGTAATGTCTCTGTACTTACTACATATCTGCTACACAGAAGGGGGATAACCATTTTTGACAAGTCATAGAAGGCAGAGTTTGATTGCTGAGATGCCTGGACATCTCTGCAGAGATTCCCCCATCAATGTGCCAATTTAAATCTCTCATCACCCCGCTCACGCTGTTACTTTCACACCTAAGGGGACGCCATTGCTAGCCCCCTATGCCATTCCACAGGCATCCCACTCTGGTGGTCTAACGGCCCTTCCTTCCTAACCCTCACTTTCTCCTTCAGTTGCTCCCAGAGTCTCTTGGCTGCTGCCCATCCCTTCCAGGCCGGATCTCTGGCTTTCTTTTCTCCCCTTTCTCCCAGTGCAGTCTCTTGCTTTTGGCCCCTTTAGCCCTGGCATCATAGTGTGCTTTCCTGTTCCCTCCTATTCTGAAGTGAGTCACACTTGTCTTATAGTTGATCTCACCATGCCTCACCTCCCTAAATCCTCACCTCCTAATTCTCAAGTCATCTATACCCACTTCAAGTCACCCGCACCCTGCCTTCCCTCTTTAATGCATTTGCATTAGGGGATTCTCTTTTGTGCCCACGCAGCTGACTGCCCAACCGTCAGATACGGCTCAGCATCACCTTCTCCCATCTTCATTTCTCTGTTATGTTGGCCTCCCCATAAGGAATTATATTGACCACCCTGTGTTCACTTGACTTCTTTCATATTTTTTAATGAAGCATCATCAGGCAGGGATTATTTTATTTAGTTTCTATTTGCAGAGTGCTCTTTATGTTTGCAAAGTAACCAAACAAAATGATTAGGAAGTTGCGTTCCTCATTAAGCTGTGTAGCTCTCAGTAAGCCAACTAATTTCTTTGAATCCTGTTTTGTTTCTTGTTAAAAGAGAGAGCAAGTTAGTGATAGACTGTATGGATATCTACCTCTAACATAATTGGGCTTTGTTTGTGACATTGCCTTGGTTAGAAGACTCAGATTTTCTCGCCATCTTGATGGGTCAATAGAAAGAAAAGACGTGGGTGTGAAAACCAATTCTTGGTTTTCAGTGATTATGTATAGAACAGTTGGTTTTATGGATGGATAGTGGGTTATTTTTTGGTCCCGACACTAGATCTTTTGGGGATTTTATGTTGCAGTTATTAACTAGTTTCTTACATTTAATTTACCCAAAGAAAACTATGGCAAATTGGAGACAGACATTGATTATAAAATTCAGTATTTGAATTCTAAGTCGATTCCAGTGTGGAAAAGGGGAGGACACAGTGGCGGTGGTAGAAGCTGAGCCTTCATCTGTCATAGAAGGAACACAGTTCTAAGCCTGATTAGTCGCTGACAGAAATGGAAGCACATAACTGGGAATGTGAGTAGAAGGTAAGTAGGAGTCTCTGGAGTTAGTAGCACTAGAGGCAGGGAGGAGAGGGAGCCAGCGTTTGCTTATCTTAGCAATCATTCAAACATTTTTCTAATTCCCTCCCAGCTTTCATATGGTAGAACTGACAGATTATGAAGCATATGTTTACGGTGTACAAGGTAATCCTGTTTACACTTCAGGAAATGATTAAATATAACTAGCAAATGTAGAGTTTTAGTTATACCAGCAGCAATTCATTTGAGGAGCCATCAATCCTTCTTGTGCCCCAGGTACTTAGAAATACAATACTGACCGAAAACAGAAGTACAGAACCAAGTGGAGTTTAGATTATTATTTTAGTTTTAAATTTCCTTTTTTGATATTAACCTTTTTAAAGCCTACAGAACCAAATAACCAAGAAAGTACATGGATAATGAAGGGGCATTATTTGTGATTTGTCTTAGAATGAGTATACTTAGCCCTGTTGGAAGTCAAAAATAGAGTATTGCTGGCCCCTCAAGACCCCTATTGCCCCTCTAAGGACCCTGCCCACAACTCTCCCAGAAGGGCTCCTTTAAGAGCTCTTGGGCTGCGTAAACTCACTCTCTCACTCACATTCATCCTGTGTAAACTCACTCTCTCACTCACATTCATCCTCGTCCAACAATTAAGAATTAAGGCATGGCAGCACACATTAGAAATCCCAACATTCTGGAGGAGGCAGGAACAGGTTTGTTACTTCAAGGCTAGCCTAGGCTACATAATAAAATCATGTAAAAGACAATAACAACAACTATAACCAAACCAACCCCAAAATCCCCACAAAACACTAGGTTGATACTCCTGAGTGGCTGTTGGCCTTAATGTCAATCAGCTTATTTCAGATTTTCCTCACTAAACACAATGTTATTTGATTTGTTTTTAAACTTAAGATGTGAGGAAAACTGCAAGACAGATCACATACTCATATTAACTCATCGTTTATAGGTTAAAGAAGATTTTTGCTTATTGAAGCAGGGTTATCGAGGCCATTGACAAGGGCACATGGGAGAGGGACCTCTTCACTTCTGGCATCAGCACAGGTGACCGCTTCCTCTTTAGACATGCACTGCACATTGGCATCTGTGCAGTAAGCAGTACCCAGTACTGATGGTTCTAAATTAGACCCAAGGACCGAAAGAGCTGTGTGTGAAGCCTGACTTTGGTGCTCGCACGTCATTGTGCTTTGCTGGTGTGCCTGGGAAGTCTTTGCCTGGGTTGTTTCCTCAAGGATACCGTTTCTCACCTGAGCCTGGCTGTACCTGCATCGGCAGAACCGAAGTGCTGGTTCACACACTAAATCCTTTTCTTTTAAAACATAGGGCTTGGGATGTAACTCATTGGTAGAACACTCACCAGGTGTGCTCAAGGCTGAGAGTCAACCTCTGACACCATACAGTGAGACCAAAGGGAAAAAAATCAGAAAAGACATATTTCCTGGGGTTTTGAGGATTTATAAAATAAATATTCAGAGTATGTGAACTCATACAACTGGCTCACTTTCTAATTAATAACCTTGACATCATCATCTCCTTCATTCTGGAGATGTGATCATTCTATTAGGGCACTGAGCAGCAGGCCAGACATCACAATGAAATCCTGTTCTGCATGATTTTAGTGAATAGGAACTCTGTACATCTAGGAATGGGAAGCAGAGTTCCAGAGCACAGTCCAATAGACAGATGAGCAAAAGCCTTGATTTGGTATTTATGAGGAAAACCAGGCATGCCTGACTTCAATTATAACATGTAACTTTTTATCTAATTTACTACAATCCTTAGAGCACGCCCATAGCTCTACAAACTTATCCTCTCTGATACTACTAAAAATAGATTTTACTCAGAATGGAATATGTATAAATGACACTTAATTACAATATGATTTAAAAGTGTCCCAAACATCTTTTTGATCCCATGGATGTTTGTCAGCTATGACTAAAAGACAACCACGGTGAAAATTTGTTTCTTACGGACCATGTTGGCATGCACTCTAATCATGGTGCTAAGATGTCCCTGTCCCCCTCGGTGACAGTGACTGTGACACAGCAGGACTTTAGATGTTTCTTTGAAGCAGGGGAGTGATGTTATATTTATTTATGTTTATTCTGAGGCACTCCCCTTTCCCTCATCAGAATGAGGCATTCTGATGGCTTAACTAATTGCATATATTTGAGAATTTTGGTGCTGTCTTTCTGTTACTAGTATTTTACTGAATATCATATTTAGGTTATGTAAGTATTCACCAGATTTCTGTCACTATAATGCCATACCTGAGTTAGCTAACTTATATAAAGGAAAAGGGCTTGTGGGTGGTTTTGGAAGTTCCTGTCTTCTACCGGGTGGCCTGCTACTGTAAACATCCAACATGGCAGTGTGTCATGGCCACAGCACTTGGCAGTAACTTAAGATCTACTCCTCAGGTCCCACAACATCCTTCAAGGACATGTCCTAGTAGAACACCACTTCCCAGTAGCACCAGCCTGTTGACCACGTCTTTAAAACATGACCTGTCTGGGGACTCCTGTCCAGATAGCAGCACATGTTCTGCATACCTCCCCTGGCATTTGTTGCAGTGTGATTGATGGCCTGGTGTTTTTGAGATGTGTTGAGATGGGATCTATGGCCTCTGTCTCTGGGAATGTTCTGCTTGCAGTCCTACAAAGTGCAAATGGCCAGTGTGGTATTAAGGGTAGTGGGCCTTTAAGAGGTCATAGCACACATACCTCTCCCCATGCCATAAAGAGATTGGTCAAGGGGCTTGAGGAAGGAGTGCATCCCCTCTTGCTCTTCCACCTTCCACCATGTGAGAATTCAGTGTTTGTCTCCTCTGCAGAGTACATTTCTCACTTAGATGCTTAAGTCTTGGTCTTCCTGGCTCCGAGACAGGAGAGATAAATTACTGTTTTTGAAATTGTGCAGTCTCAGGTGCTGTTATAATAGCACAAGCACATTAAAGTGGTTTCTCGTGGGCTGTCACCATACCTGTACACAGTACTGAAGGGAGTGTTGAAAACTTCCACCATAGTTCTGGATCTCTGCTTTTTCCTTTAGCTCTGTTACTTTTTGCTTCATGTATTTTGGCAAACTATTAACAAGTGCATACACATTTAGGCTGTTATTTTTAGCTAGGCCTGGTTGCCCCCCATATAGTTCCAATACTCAAGATCTAGAGGTGGAGAAGTCACTGAGTTTGAGGCCAGCCAGGACTACACATAGAGACCCTGTCACAAACAAGACAGAATCATTACTGCTCCTTGATGAACTGACCCTTTTATTCTTATATATATCCCTTCTTGTCCTTGGGAGTATTTCATCCCCTCAAGTCTTCTTTATTGGTGAGGATGATATAGGCTGCTTCCCTGTGTTATTTATGATATGGGCTGCTTTCTGGTGTTTAGTATTTGTGTGTTATTAGCACAGAATCCCAGGCTTATGCTTTTAAACACTTTGTGTCTCTCATATTAAAGTGTAATTCTTAGGGGAAAAAAAAATTTTCTTGGGTCTTGCTTTTTTTCTGTACTGTTTGACATCTCTGCATTTGCATTTAATATGGTTATCCATATGCCTAATTTAAATCTCTAAGCTTGGTGCTTATTATTTCATATGTGCCCCCTCTTCGTTATCCATATTTCATCTTTTATTGCCATCCTCTACATGAGACAAGTGTGGGGTTTCGAGGGCACCATTGCATCTCCTTTCTGGTAGTTACATAATGGCTGTCTGCATTAGGACATGCATCCTGAGTCACCAATGAATGCAGTAGCACTGTGGAGCCAATGTGGAGCTTTGACTGGCTCTCTCCTCTGTGCTAGTGTTGTTAGGCCTTTTACCTCCAAAAAACACTCTAGACTTCAGAATATATGGTACTGTTTTGTTTTGAATGTATTGTATTAAAATATAGTGATGTATTCTAAAAACCAAGAAACAAAAAGCAAAAGTCCTGTGTACCTACAATTTTACCATTGTTAGTGTTTTCATTGTTTCTTGTGAGTTCAAGCCTATTTTTTTTTTTTTTTTTGGTTTGGTTTTTCGAGACAGGGTTTCTCTGTAGCTTTGGAGCCTGTCCTGGAACTAGCTCTTGTGGACCAGGCTGGCCTCGAACTCACAGAGATCTGCCTGCCTCTGCCTCCCAAGTTCCCAAGTGCTGGGTTTAAAGGTGTGCGCCACCACCACCCAGCTAAGTCTATTTCATTTCTTCTCAACACAAAGATCTATTTTTAGCATGTCTTTTGTCAGTTCTAGTTATGAATTTCCTCCGCTCTTCTTTATTGGAAAGTGTCAGTCCATCTTTATTGTCAAAGAACATAAGCAATTATAAATTATAGTACATTCTAGGCCAATGATTTTTCCTGTAGCACCCTGAGTTGCCTTTGCTTTGTCTCTCAGCTTCTGTTGTGATGGTAACTCAGCCACCTGCCCGTTGCTCCTTTCTTCCGCTCTCCCATGTATATGTATATAAACATATGGATATCATGTCCTTGTCCCTGGGTTTTTAGGGAACTTTTAATTTAGGGTTAGTTCTTAACTGTGTTTTTGTTTCTTTGTTTTTTGAGACAGAATCTCTCTATATAACCAAAACTTTGTACTTTTCTACTAACATGGGGATTTAATTTCTTGGATATACGGGTTGAGTTATATAAACCAACTTTTGATATTTTTTTTACCTTGGTTCTACAAATATTTTCTCTTTCCTTCTTTTCCAGCTCTTTAAATTACAAATACATAAACTGCCTGGTAGTGTCCCCTAAATCAGAGGTGGTGTTCACTTCCTTTCTGCCTTTCCTCTGTGTTTTAGTGTTTGAATAGTTTTTACTGACCTTTGTTTCAGTTTACTGATCCTTTCTTCTATAACGCTCAACATACTGGGAGATCCATTGGTGAAATTTCCTTTCAGTTCTAGGATTGATCTCTTTGTTAAAAAGCCTTTGTAGGCTGGGCAGTGGTGGTGCACACCTTTAATCCCAGCACTCGGGAGGCAGAGGCTGGTGGATCTCTATGAGTTCGAGGCCAGCCTGGTCTACAAGAGCTAGTTCCAGGGCAGGT
The DNA here is from genome assembly GCA_004026605.1 of Ondatra zibethicus. Classification (NCBI taxonomy): domain Eukaryota; kingdom Metazoa; phylum Chordata; class Mammalia; order Rodentia; family Cricetidae; genus Ondatra; species Ondatra zibethicus. The sequence goes on from PVIU01008265.1 coordinate 65,404, forward strand.
TCCAAAGCTACAGAGAAACTGGTCTTGAAAAACACAAAAACCAACCAAACAAAAAAGCCTTTGTAGTTTGCTGCTGACAGTGTGTATTCGTTCATTATGTCTATCTTTTCCTGTGTGTTGTTGAATCAATCTTTTCCTGTGTGTTGTTGAATCAATGTTTTCCTGTGTGTTGTTGAACATGCTTTTGTTGTTGGCTGTTTTAAAGCCACTGACCATCGGTTTCATCATTGTGTCATTTTTCTTTCTTCTGGGACACAGGTGCCTGCTTCTTTGCAGGCTTCAATATTTTTGCTGTTCATTACAGATACCATCATGTGCAGGATTTGCGTGTTTCTCTTTTACACAGGAATCTCTGGCCTTATTAAGATGGATTTAGAGTCGCCCTTATTTTAAGGTGTGCTCCTGACTCTTACAACATGTTTTGTCCATAGACTGCTATAACTACATGTTTGGTGTGTTTACTGGTGTCTCCTTAACCCAGATGCTTGCACCCAGTGTCTCTCTGCTCCATATGCCCTGTAATCCTACCAGAGCCTTGACAGCCCAGTGTCTTTCCACTGAGCTTTTGGATCTTTGTTACTATTTCACCAGAGAGTTCAGGTGATCTGGCTGCAGATGTTTGAGGCTTTCGCATGTATATCTGACACCCTGACCAATACGATTGCTGTTCTTCATTTGGCTCTGCTTCCTGTGGCCTAAATCTATTAGGAAGTGCCCTCAGTCAGAACGTGAACGCAGAGCTCACTGCAGCTGTGCAGCCTGAATTTCTTGTTCAGTCTCAGGCTTTTGTTGTGTTTTGTATTTACACATGAATGTGGCCCGAGGCAAGATCAAATAGTGGTCAATCTACAATGGCTGAAATTGTATTTGTGGCGATTTTTAAAGAATTTTTTAGTTGATGTGCTATTAACCGTTTCAAAATTTGTTATTGGAGGGCATTTATATATTCACCGTGTTGGCTAGCATATCTCTGTAGCTTTGTTTTGAAACAGTCTCATCTTCCCAGAAGATCCTGCACTTGGTAACTGATCACTCCCCTCCCCAGTGTGAAGGGAATCCTTTCTATTTGGTTTCAGGATAATTTATGTAGTTTACCAGTTTTGAAAAACAAAAATCAAAACTCTCATGGCTGTTGTTAAGGAGACTATAAATAGATAGGTGAAATTAAGTTGCGGCAGAACAGTGGACTTTAGTGCAGAATTGCCAGGACGTGTTATAGACCTTGTATGGACTGTAGAGATAGATAGCATTGCAAGAGAAAACACAGGTTTTTCTGGTAGAGGTTGATTTTAAGTACCAGTTTGCAGAGTATATAATATTTAAACAGGATGTTATCTCAGTATGTGACTAGATATACATGGTGGAAATAGCAAGGCATTGTTATATTTGTTTATATTTTGTGTGTGTGCTCGCGCAGTAAGCATTTACATATATAACAAAGAACAACTCTGGAAGTTGGTTACTTCCTTCCAGCATGTGGGTTTCGCGGGTTAAACTCAGGTCCTAATGCTCAGGAGCAATCACCCTTACCTGCAGAGCCTTCTTACTGGCCCAGCAAGACATCTTTAAATGCCTAATTTCACTATAGTAAAGTGTTTGGGTTGGAGCATGGTATAATTGTGATACTTATGTGTATAATATAATATTAGCATATGCTGAGCACTTGGCCTTTGGACTTTACTGTGTAAATCACCTGGCAATGATCTGAAAGACACTTAGGCAGAAAGAAACTCTACCATGGAGGAAGCAATAGGAAAGCTGTTTCTGTCAGAGTGAGGTGACAAGGTCTGCCCTAAGGTGTGGCAGTGGAAAGAGAGAGGAAGTACATATGTAGGAAACAGTGTGAAGAAAGCAATGAGCAACAACAAAATTGTTAGCTGGGTTTGCTTGAGATTGATATATTTGCAAAGATTAGAAAGCCGGAAAAGTGGCCTTGTTGTCAAGTGTCTCAAGATGTGAGGTCTGATGGGATTTAATGTCAGTTAACTCATTTTATAATGGCATCATTGCTTAAAGCTGACGGTGGCTCGTTGATGCCTACCCCTTGACAGTTTTAACAGTTCCCATCGTGCGCTTATGAACTCATATCTTTTTGTTGTTCTTCTTCAGTTGGGAATTCAGTAGCCAGCCGAGTAAACGCCAGTGCAAAGTACAGCACTGTGACTAAGAATGTAATTAAAGTTACAGTACTGAATTTCCAAGATAATTAACCCATGCCCCACATGCCCTCTATTCCCATGGCACTTACCAGGCGGCATTGTTTAGGTGATTGTCTTTCTAGTTACTAACTGTTTGGATTGGTTAGCTTTTGCTGCCAGAGAAATCACAAACAAATAGGAACACAGACATGCCTTATTTCTTATAAGCCTGCGATTATGTGTGGTGATTTGTTAGGCTGATCTGTGAAGTAGTTAGCTGTTCTGCTACTGTGAGCCCAGCCTGGGAAGTCTTGGCTAGTGCCACTTTATCTCCAACTCCATACGGGCTTTCATCCTTCATTGGGCTGGCCCAGGCCTTCCCCTTCTGGGAAAGAAAAACTGGTCATTGCGCTGCCTGTTGAAACCCATGTTCATGACCTACTTCTGAACCCCCCCCCCCACACACACACCGGCTGTTCAATGCCTGGCATAGGCCTGATAAGATTCAAGGAGTAGAGATATCGATTTTATATTCCCCGTGTTATAAGAAGTGTGAACAGTTGTGGCCTTGTTTTCAGTCTACCACAGCTATAAACTCTTGAGTGCAGACTATGCCTCTCTTGTGCAGTTTTGTTTCTTTGGAAACTGACATGGTCAGATAATTGCTTTCTGATGAGTTAATGAAGGGTAGAAAATATCCAGGCAACATTTCAAACATGGTTTACCTGTGACACAGAGCATGGCATACACATGTACCATGGATCTGCTCCTGACAGCACTATAGATGAAGTTCAAACACATTTTAATTTTAGTTTAGTAATTGTGGCTTCTGAGATAATCTTTTTTTTTCCTATCCTTTGAAACTTAGCATAGGATTTTTCTGAAAGTCTCACTTGTCTTAGTATTGTTATTTTTACCTTCACATTTGGATTGCCTTGGGAGGAGCTCATTTGAAATTCATGCATTGTCAGGATCCTATTCTGTTCCTCACACTACACTCTGTGGAAGAGTTAGGTGGGTCCACCAGGTAATAAATGTTGGGACAGAAAGCACACCCAGGAGATTAAAGAGTGAAAGAAGGTGTATTATCTGCAGTGAGGAAGAAAAACATTCTGAGACTCCGAACATGTGTCTCCCCAATGGAGACAAAGAAATTTGACTGGGCAGTGTGTGTGCAAAGGCTGGGGAAACTCCTCAGTGAATGTACAGGGAGCCTTTTCCTGCTCCAGTCCCCGTAACAGCTTGCTACTTCATGTGTTGGCATGCTCAGAATTGGCAGACAGGCGGAATGCCACTACTGAGGAGAATTTAGCATTGTAATAAGATTATAGTAAGCAAAGAATACTCTAGGTCACCTAGAAGAGGGACTGGGCAAATGTGGCTGATTTAAACCAACTTGTTGCCATCTTCTCTGGAGGATCTTATCTGAAAACAAACAAAAACTACTGGTAAGAGCAGGAATGTCAGTGGTCATCATGGCAGGTGGCATCCTCCCCACTGATGTGGGAGTCCCCTCCATGTGCTGTGAATATCATTGGTTAGTAAAGAACTGCTTTGGGCCTGTAGCAGAGCTATAGGGGAACAGAGCTAGGTGGAGGTAGCGGCAGGGGGGGCGGGGGGAATCTAAACTGAATGCTGGGAGAAAGGAGGCAGAGTCAGAAAGAAGCCATGGAGCTGCTGCCGGAGACAGATGTGCTGAAACTTTGCTGGTGTGCCACAACTTTGTGGTGATGCACAGATTAATGGAGGTGGGTTAAATTAAGATGTAAGAGTTAGCCAATAAGAAGCTAGAGCTAATGGGCCAAGCAGTGACTTAAATAATATGGTTTCTGTGTGATTCTTTTGGATCTGAGCTACCAAACTGCCAGGAACCAACAAGCAGCCTCCTTCAACACCCCACTTCACCCCAGCCACCAGCACAGGTGCTTAACCCTTTAAGATCCTCCTTAACATGGCTGGAGAGATAGCTTACCTGTTAAGAGTGCCTACTGCTCTTGGGGAGGACCCAGGATCAGTTCCTAACACCCATATGGTGGCTCACAACCTCCTGTCACTCTAGATCCTGGGGATCTGATACCTGCTTCTTGCCCCTGCTGGCATCCTTACACTTGTTGTGCACATACATGCTTGCACACGAAACACTCAAGCCACATTAAATAAAAATAAATAAAACCTTAAGGAAAAGAAGATCGCACATAGCAGCTAACGTTATGAGTATACTAGTTCCAGTCAGAACATTTGAGAGGCTGGGAGCGAAGGTGCATTAAAGAGAATAATACTCATGTCAAGAGGAAAATCCCATTGCCCATTACACGGGTGCAAGGGTGATAGACTGTGCAGTCAGATAAACTGTAGTCTGTCAGCCCGAGCTAATGACTCAGTCCCTCTAGAGCTCAGTTCTTCACATGGACTATGTCTTCTGGGCTGCATGTAATAAGTGGCATATGTGGCACTTCCTATGGTTCCTGGTTCTGGGAAGCAGCCTGCCAAGCTAGGCTCTTCCTCCATATGAGCCAAAGCACTGTCCTGATGCTGTAACCCTCACTGTGCTTTCTTCTCCTCAACATAACTGGCACCTGGGATTAGTTCATTCTTTGTTGGAGCAATATGGTGCCTTCTGGGATGTTCAGGTTACCTCTAGAAGCTGGTAAGATCAGCCATACAGTTTTGTCAGTCTAGAATACTCTAAAGAATAACTTCCAAACATTTTATAGGGCAGTGGCATACAACCATTTCAGACTCTAGTGTAATTGAATGCCCATCAATATGGATGGGAAATTAAATGTCCTATCTGCCTTAGTCACTGTTCTATTGCTGTGAAGAGACACCATGACCAAGGGAGCTCTTAGAAAAGAAAGCATTTTACTTGTAGTAAGAGGTGTGTGGGCTGCGTTCCTGGCACAGGGCCCCTTGTTCTGTCCCGCCTGGCTCCCAGTGCATACCCGAAATAATTAAATGGAAACTGTACTCATTTAAATACTGCCTGGCCCATTATCTCCAGCCCCTTATTGGCTAACTCTCACATATTATTTTAGCTCATCTCCATTAATGTGTATCGCCACTTGAGTTGTGGCTTACCGGCATGAGTCTAACCAGTGTCCATCTTGGGCCGGAGAAGCGTGGCATCTGCCACACTGCCTTCTCTCTCACAGCATTCTGTTCTGTCTACTCCGCCCACCTAAGGGCTGCCCTATCAAAAGGCCAAGGCAGTTTTCTTTATTTAACCAATGAAAGTAACACAAATACAGAAGACCCTCCTACACCAGGGGCTGGTTTACAGTTGCAGAGGTTTCGTCCATTGTCATCATAACAGAGAGCATGGGGGCAGACAGGCAGGCAGGCCCTGGAGCAGTAGCTGAGAGTTCTACATCATGATCCATAAGCAGAGTGAGAGAGAGACTTTGGGCTTGGAATGAACTTTTTGAAAACTCAAAACTCATCCCAAATGACACTCTTCCTTCAACAAAGCTATATCTCCTAATCCTTCTAATCCTTTCAAATAGTGCCACTCCCTGGTGACTCAGCATTCAAATATATGAGCCTATGGGGCCATTCTTAATCAAACCACCATATATCTTTCTCAGGATAATGAAAACACTGTCTCTCTTTCTCTCTCTCTCTCTCTCTCTCTCTCTCTCTCTCTCTCTGTACTTTATCACGAGTGTGGTATTTATTAGACTGTCTGATCTGTTAACACATGTTCTGTATCTTCCACTCACTAATACGTTTTTACATGAATTAACTAACTGAATGTTTTCTGTGGATCTGCTGTCTTGTTAGATTGACATTCCATCATGGATAGATACCTCCGCTAGTTCTCAATATTTGCATTCAGCAGGTGGCTATTTGATATAATTGTCGTGATGCTCCTGCTGAAGTCATTATTGAAAAGGGAAGAAGTAGAAAATTTGCACAGCTGTTAGTGTGGTAGCATACACAGAAACATTGATTCTTTTTTTTTTTTTAAAAAAAGGAAAGTTTAAGAAATCAGTATGTCTGAAGAAAGTACCCCCACTGCCAACCTTCATCACTCGTGCAGCCTGATGTCAGAAAGGGGGACACAACCTTCATCACTAGTATAGTCTGCTGTCAGAAAGGGGTACACAACCTTCATCACTAGTATAGTCTGCTGTCAGAAAGGGGGACACAACCTTCATCACTAGTATAGTCTGCTGTCAGAAAGGGGGACACAGCCTTCATCACTAGTATAGTCTGCTGTCAGAAAGGGGGACACAGCCTTCATCACTAGTATAGTCCGCTGTCAGAAAGGGGGACACAACCTTCATCACTAGTATAGTCTGCTGTCAGAAAGGGGGGACACAACCATTTGAATGCCAGCTGTTTCTATATACCTCTTCTGAAGAGGGGTCAGAAGTGATGTGGAGTTTTGATGCATTCATACTGCATATCTTATTTAACAGTGTCAGAACATTTAACATTCAAGACAGCCCCTTTTTCTATTACAATATATCTCTAATATATATTAAAGTTCCATGTCTCTATACTTATCTCTTTAAATTATTGTAGCAGTTCCATAATATTTAGAATTGTAGATTAATAATATAAACAGTTATTTCAAAGCACATTACAAATTTCTCAAAATGGATTTGCAGAAACTGGAATCACCTCCTCTGAATGTTTTATGTGATATGCATTGTACACGGCCATAGCCCTTACTTCATGCTTTCTCCAGCAATTTTCCTATGGAAAAGACATTTCAATATACTTTATAATTTTGTCTTTAACAATTTATTATGCATGCAGAATACAATACAGAAAGGTTGTGAAAAGTCCCTTTTCTCTGTAACTTTACCCTTATTGCTAATCAAAAAAAAAAAAAAGAGTTGAGCATTAAACTTACACCTACATGGTACCTGCTCTGGCTAATACAATTTTGAAGCACCCCACTGCCTGATTCCCAAGTTGGTATACATACTATGCAAATTATGATTCATTTTGGTTTGGAAAATTAGAGATTTTTTTTTCTCCAATGAAATCTAACAGAATAGAGTTATGTTTTTGTTGTTGTTATTGTTTTCATAGTGAGTTAGATCTCAAGCTACCAATATCTCTGATCCTAGATGCTATGCATTTACTGATGGAGTGCTCCCAACCCCTTACTTGAGGGCTCACCCGCCCTCTGCCCCTGTGGCTTTAGAATTTCTCCACTCTGTCCAGCCACTTAGCCAAGATGGCCCCATGTCAGGCTTAGTGACTAGGGAGATAGACACAGGAATGTAGCAGACAGTCTACTCAGCGCTCACAGACTGTGTCACACTCGGGGCTTGGCTGGTGCTGTTACATTATGCTTCATGTGAAAACCACAACTCCCTGGATATTTCCTGAGACCTAGCTATGTTTTCTGTGTCTCCTTGTACGAGGTGAAGATCTTCCTAAAGCCTCATGGCTGGGGGAGATGGGTGCAGAAATGAGACCCGGGCTTGTTTCCCGCTGTGTTTCAAGGTCCTTCCTCAAAAGCACAGGAGTGAGCAAAAGGAAAGTGGGGGAAGGCTGGGGAAGCAGGGGTACAGAAGGGACTTTCCCACCGCTTTTTTAATCCTCAACTCCAAAGGCCTAGTCAATATTTCAACATTTTAGATATAAAACTTGCTTTTGCAATCAATGCAAATATTACCCAGTGATTCATCCTTTCCAAATGACTCTTGGTTTCTTTTGACATTTTATTTTAAAATTATGAATTAGCATTGACATCACCCTAGAGTTGCTATTACCTCTCAATGCTTCAGTAATTGCCAAGGCTTTATAAATCAAGATTCTAAACCATCCATGTGTTTTTTTGGGCTTCCAGGGTGGTTTATAGAATTACGTCTTTAGGCACACATAGTCTAGAAGTCTTAGGAGAGAGGTGTTACTGAAGACAAGCTGGTGGCTGGTGGAGTGTGTAAAGCCACGGGGTCTTCATTAGGGCGTTGTCTGCACTGTGGACCAGGAGGATACCCTTCTGCCTGTTAAGGCAGGCAGGTGAAGTTGTCTTCCAAGTTGGAGTGAGACCTGCTTTAAGTCCCCACACTCAAAGGTCTATAAAACCATCCAATTTTTAAAAAATAATCTTTATATTTTTTAAGATTATAGTAAAATTACAACATCCCCTCTTCACTTTTCTCAGAGTTCTTCCCTGTACCTCCCTTGCTCTCTTTCAAAAATTCATGACCTCTTTCTTAATTGTTGTTAAATATATATATTTTTCCTAAGTCCATAAATACCATCTGTTCCATCTGTATAATGTTTCTTAGATGTGTGTTTTTATTGGTATTGAATAACCAGTCAGCGTGCACTTTCCTGGGCAAGACTATTTCTCCTGCTCCCAACATTCCTTATCTGCCTGTAGTTCTTACTCTAGGGTTGAGGCCTCCTTAGTGACCTCACTTTCACATTAGCTTGTCTGTTGGTGCCATCCTTGTTCAGATATCCACATAATCAATGCCTAAAGGTACTGAACGGGCTTTGACGGTTTAATAAGGCAGTAGTAGTGTCACCTCCACCGTAGAAGACCATTTTCGGATTGTTAGGAAAGAACACCATCACCCAGGTTGATGGAAAGTCTGGGGTTAGAAGACTGATGTAAAACTGTGGGCGTTTAGAGTCAGTGGTATTAGCCCTATATTGTATTCAGAATGACTTGTTCTTACTAGTGTTCCAGTAATTAGACCGTGTACTGTATTTGTAATGCAGATATCCACTTATAAAAGCACATGTAGAATGGCATGGCATAGATATATGCTCACACACATATAATGTCCAGGTTTACCAACACATATTTTATCTTGGAGGCTGTGTTCTACAAATAGGCACTCATTAGCTAAATTATTCAGTGCTCAGTGATTTACCCTTTCAAAAGTCCATCCCATCCAAAATGCAAAAGCAGAGGCCACGTTGAGTTTATTTAGTATCCAAGGTGGCAGAACCCTGGTATTTTGAATGATTTAATATTCCTTTACTGTATCAAGTCAGTATTCCCTTGTTTTAACGACTTACTTGATTTGGATTTTTTTTTTTAAACAGAGTCTTGAGCCGGGTAGTGGTGGTGCAAACCTTTAATCCCAGCACACAGGAGGCAGTGGCAGGCGGATCTCCATGAGTTTGAGGCCATTCGATCTACAAGAGCTAGTTCCAGGCCAGGCTCCAAAGCTACAGAGAAACCCTGTCTCAACACACACACACACACACACACACACACACACACACACACACACACACACACACACAAAATTTAAAAAAAAACAAAAAACAAAAAAAAACCAAAAACTCTACCATAGAAAGATCTACTTGCCTCTGCCTCCCAAATGCTGAGACTAAAGGCATGTGCCACTATACCTAACAATTGTTTTCTTTTTAAATATGTATATATTTATGTATGTATAAATATATATTTAAATTATGTGTTTGTGTGTGTGCCTGAATAATTTTATGTGTACTATATGTGTGCAGGTACCTTCAGAGGCCAGAAGAGGGTGTCAGATTCCTTGTAACTGGAGGTCGACGGTCGTGAGCTTCCCCATGTAAGTGCTAAGCACTCTTAACTGTTGAGCCATCTCTCCAGCTCGCATTTGAATGTTCTCATGTGTTGGTTTCTTACTTTAAGCAGAACTTTAAGGTTTCCCTTGCAAACCTGTGTGGACTCACAGCCACTACTCTGCCTCCAGTGCAGCTGGCATTGCCCTGTGGCCCCATGGGAGTGCTCAGGAGGCTTCCGTGCCTCCCATTAGTTACTGGGTTCTGTAACACAAGAGCATTTCACTGGAAATGAAGCCTTGTACTTTTGGGGACATTGTGAGGTGTTTTCCTTGGTGTAAGGCCTAGACTTTTGACTGAGACCTGGCAGTCTATTGAGTTTAAGAAGGACAAAGAGACTCCTTTCATATATCAGCAGAGGCCATGCTACAGGGCGGGCAAGCAGCTCTGTTCCATGTTGTCACGGATCCAGAGTCCGTCCATTCATGTGGTACATGTGGGGTTCATCCTGCATGAAATGTGATTATTTCCAGGTGCAGCCACATGGTTCTTCATGTTTCTTGTGGCCCCTGGGTGACTGAAGTATGCTGGGCCTGTGCATATTCATAGCTGGCCAGAATTCAGAAAATTTGGGATTTACAGGTTTCATGCTGTCACTGGTATTTTTTATTGTTCTCTTTAGAGTTTCACTGCTCTTTGACAAAGGCAGAATGACTTTCGCTGGTCCTCACAGGAGGGCAAAGGGTGGCATTCTATGGCTTTCTTCCCCAGTGTTATGCAAAATAGTTTCAGTACCTCCTGGGCTTCTCAACCAAGTCTAGCCAATTCAAAGACCATTTCAGAGTTCATGAGAAAGCAATACACATAAGGGATCAGACTGTAAGATGTAGAAATGGCCACAAGACCCCATCTGCACATGATTTTTACATAGAGGTAAGGCCAGCTGTATCAAGCTAAGAACATCATGAGCTTAGTGAGGGGGTTTGGAACCCCCAAATCCCCGCTGTGAGAGTTACATGCCAGGGAGAGGCTGCATGCACCATGCCCTCCTTCTAAGGTCTTTTGGAGACATTTGTGTCTGTTATCCCTGCAGTAATTCAGCATATACCTGAATATATGCCAAGGTTGTGGGACTTTTAAGGTCCATTCCAGTATTACAGTTTTGATTTCTTTTGTTTTATTATATACAGCTTCAGCATGGCGGACGATGATCCATACGGAACTGGTCAAGTAAGTCATCATCTCACTAACGACTCTGTTTAAGTATGTTTGTGTTCCAAAGTACACAGAGGCAACACTAATGACTCAGTGGAATGCAGACTCTAAATTTGTAAACTTTACTTGATTTTTTTTTTCAGTTTTTCTGCTCTTCCAGGGTAGGAGAGGGTACTTTCATATGTATTTTTACATTAAATTGCATGCACACTATATATACAATGGCCAGGAGATAGCCACTGAGCCAGCTGTGTTGGCAGTTGTCTGATTCCAGTATTCGATATGATGACCCTGTAAATAATCTTTATTTAAAAAAAAAAAAGAGAGAGCCAGTGAGTTGAGATTTTTTTGGGTTGCTATTAACATTGTTACAAACCTGGTGACTTGAAACAATAGAAATACTTCTTTTTATAGGTCTGGAGGCAAGAACTCAAAATTGGGGGCTGGCAGGGTGGTTCCTGCCCCATACGGTTTCTGTGGGTGCTTAGAGATCCTTGGCACCCCTCGGCTTATAGCATACCATCACACCAACTGTAGAGTCTATTGTTGCTGACTTTCCTGCTCACCTAGCTTATATAAAGGCAAAGGCTACATTTCCAAATAAGGTCCCATGTAGCAGGAGCACTTAGGCATTCAAAATGCATTTTTTCAAAGGTGCTGTAGTTAGACTCATCACAGTCTGTGAGAAGGCATGCGCTTTGAGAGCGCCACGCTGTCGTCGTGCCGTCAGCGTGGTCATCATCAGTGTTAGCAGTTATGACACAGGCCAGCTCTAGGATATCTGTGTCCCCTTTTCCCTCCTCGCTTTCTCATTTGAAAAATTCTAAACCCATAGAAATGTTGAACAGTCTGATGAATCCACCTTGGTTATTGGTACTTCCGTTTCTTTCTCTTCTCTCCAAATAGAGAGCATAGAAATGAGCCTTGGAAGCAGTTTCTAGACACTGGTGTGATTGCAGTGGCAATAGTAAACGTGGACTCTGATGATCTTTTAAATTATTTAAAACTGATGTCTGCTTGTTTTTTGAGTATTCATTGAAACTTTATTATGTACAGACATTAGCATCCTAGAGATGGAGAGACCAGTGGTATGCGAACTGACTTCAGGAGCCGCCTTCTAATTGGAGGAAAAGAACCACACTTTGCATAGTCAGTGGATGCTGCTCTGGTTCCCTGAGGCACAGAAGCATTAAGGGGGATCTCCTTTTGCTTCTTTGGGGAAAGTGCAGGTTAAGGATCACTTTCCAAAGGAAGTCTAAGCTGGGCTTTAAAAGCTGCAGCCAGTACAGGGAGCCTACCTAGAAGAGAACCCTGGCACAACATTTGATTTTACTTCACATTTAAATTTTGGTGGTAAACATGTGAGACTACCATTTCCCAAATTTATGCGTGCAAAGAATCAGCCAAAAATAAAACTGAAAGTGAACTATTTCTTGGGGATCTGGTATTTCTACAATCAAACAGCCCTAGAGTAGTTGTGAGAACAAGATGGGCATCGTGTTCTCACTGGGCCAGGTAGAGTGAGCGTGTATCGTGTTTCATGTCACCGTTCCCTCCTGATTCTGTTGTGCAAATAGCGACACTGGACAGATGTGGAGCATTCTCCCTTTTGCAGCATAGAAGACTCCTGGTGGCTCGTGTCATCAGCACCCTTTGTTTTACCTTTCACTTTTAATATGCTGCTTCTGACAAAGGCCAGATCTCAGCAGCGTGAGGGCTGCTTCTGCTTGGTTTCAAACCATGCTTTCCTGTCTATGCACAGGAAACCTTATCAACCAGAGATGGTCTTTTATGCCACAAAATAGTAAAACCTGCTGAGGACAGTCATTTTGAAAGTTTCTTATGTGGGCAGTTTTGAGCTGATCAGCAACAGGGTGGACATGTTCTAGCATTTCAATTGGGTGGAGGGGAGAGGTCCTTGAAGTTTTTTTGTTTGTTTTCCTGTCTTGAGCTTTAAGATGGTCTTTTCTAAACTTTGTGTTCTTCAGGGAAGTGTCCTCAGTGTTTGAGCGTACACTGGAGTTTGTTCTCCACCCTTCACCAAATAAGCCCCATGGGCTGCATGCAATACAGCATGTCTTACTGGGAATTTTCCCTCGGTCCCGTCATTGTGGACACCTGCAGGACCATAGCACAGGATTTCTTTTTGAGGCTGTCCTTTTTGCTCAGGGATGGTGGACACCCTGCGTGGCCTGAAACTTATTTTTGCAGGACATAGCTTCCCGTTCTGTATTTCTTTACTGACAGTCAAGGACGTGGAGGAGCTTTGCTAAGCATTGAAGTGTAGCCCACATTTGCTCCTCCATTGAAAATTTATGTCCCTCAAAACAGGATTTGAAGTGATTTTCATTAAAACATCACATTTTAGGAGCCAGTGAGATTTTTCACAGAATAAAGTACTTACTGACAACCTGAGTTTGACATCCCCCAAACACACACAAAAATGAATGTAACAAAGAAATTTTAAGCATTACTTTTCTTACTCATGATTTAAATAGATATACTAAGATCTGGGATACCCAACTATATCCAGTGATTTACTAATAAGGATAACAAATACTTCCAGCTTGCAAGCTGGCCAGAGAAAGTGAAATAAATACATTTGCTTTCTGTGTGGTCTACAAGCATTTCACAAGTGACTTTTGAGAGTGAGAATGATCATAAGCTCATGAATGGGCTTGTGAGTTTCTAAGTGAAGTGACTGGGGAAATGCCTTTTGGAATAATGGTTAATAATAACCTATCAAGATAGAGCTTAATACTATCAAAACATATTGTATGTCCACTCTTTCAGTTGTGTTAGTTCTGTGTTCTTCCTGTAACAAGTTACCATAATCTTACGATTTGAAACAACAGAAATACCTTCCTTCTCCTGTAGCATAGAATAAGAATTCCAAAGGCAAGGTACTAACAGGGCTACACCCCCAGCAGCTGTTGTTTTCCTCTGAGCTCCTAGAGGCTGCCTGCATTCCCTGGGTGACTTTTCCCATCGCTCCAGACTCTTGCCTCTACAGTCATGCTTCCCTTTGATTTCAAACTCTCCTAGGCAGCAAACCTGGATGTTCCAGGATAATCCTGTTGTTTTATAGTTTTATATCAATGTCACACACAGTTTATCTTTTGCCATGTGAAGCACAGGTTCTGGGAAGTAGATTAATTCTGGGGAGTAGCATGTAGATGTTCTACTGAGTTCCAGGGAGTTTGTGTTGTAGTGGAGAACAGAGGTGGGGAGGGCGCGCTGTGCCTCCATCGTTTGCCCAGCTGTGCCGTCAGTTCTGTCAGTTGTGTAGCTGCTGTCTGTGACTCTTTCAGGCCTTGAAATTCTGTAGCTCAAGAAAGAATATATTTTTCATCAAAACAGAAACACAGATCTAATTATATGCATGTGTGTGTGTCTGCCTGTATGCATATACATGTTCCTGTGAGTGTACATGTACGTTCACATGTGTGTGGAGATTGAAGGTCAGTGCTGGCTGTCTTTCCCAATCGCTACTCATCTTGTGTGTGGAGAGAAGGTCTCTCTTAACCGAGACCTCATGGATTCAGCTAGAAATCTCAGCCAGCAAACCCGATCCTCTTGTCCACATCTTCCCAGAAGTGGTGTTGTAGACAAACACTGCTGTACCCAGCTATTCACATAGGAACTGGAGCTCTGACCTCTCTTCCTAATTCTTGTACAGCAAGCACTTTATCCGCTAAGTCCTCTCCCACCCTCTCAGGTTAGACTCTTATTCCTAAGAGGGTGCAAGATTCACATCACTCGTTCAACAAATATTGCTGAAGTACCCACCATTCCTGAAGCTCACTTGGCTCTGAAGATGCACTAGCTAGAAGGATCCACCAGGCCCTTGCCTTTGGGGACCCCATAACTCTTATTCTTCTCGAATTCCTTTTTTACATACATAAGTTCCGCATGCAGCAGCCTAATGGGGTCTCAGAAAGCCACTTTAGAATCCTGATCTTAGGAATCCTGTTTTTAGGCTTTTGTTTCTAGTTTTCATTCTTGTAATTAGTTCTTCCTGTAAGTTAGAAGAGGAATTAAAATATTTGTATTTTCTTCTTTACAGATGTTTCATTTGAATACTGCGTTGTCTCATCAAATATTTAATACAGAATTATATGCACCAGAAATGCCCCTGTCAACGGGTAAGACAGACGCCGTCCTTCTCCTGCTGTTTTGCTTTTCCCTTAAAAATAATATTTGGGGTCAGGAATCAAAGAGATGTGGACCAACCCACACTCAGTACATATGAAAATACCATAAGGAAGCCTGTCACTCTGTGGGTGCTGGGGACCAAATCCAGGTCCTCAGGAAGAGCCACAAACGCTCTTAACCACGGAACCGTCTCTCCAGCCACAATGCTCTTTTCAAATCCAGTGATGTTCATAGGAAGGAAGTGGTGATTTGTGTCTTCAAACCAGCCTTTCAGTATGCTTTCTGGAAATGCATTTCACAAAAATGTTTCACCACACTCACACACTGTCTTAGCAGGTGTGGTTCTGGCATCTGCTAGAACACTCCAAAGCACTGTCTGACCTGCCTTAGGACTTTCCTTTTCTCCACGCTTGATTCCCCATTTGTGCCCCTCTTTGCTTTACATGCTGTTACCACATAACCAGTCTCAGCCCCTCAGTTTGTATCTAGGAACAGCTGTTGTGATCAGCCAGGATGCCAGGCACTGGGGAAATTATCCAAAAGTCACCTTTATACCCCAACATGACTGTTAGTTAATGGACCCACATGTTGTTTAATGTCCTATGCGCGATAGTGCACGCTCTTCGTTTAGACTCCTTGTTGATTGGCTTGTGTAACCTTAGTGTGATGGCTCTTCTTACTTCGTTTCTGCCTTCACATCGCATGCCAGAGTTAACCTATCTCCATAAGCAGTGTGTTAGCCAATGGAGCTTGTATTTAAAAGAGCTGGGGAATCACTGAAGCGGACAGCAGGTGCTTTTGTATATTCTGGATTTCCATGTCTTCTATGGAGACCATAAGTCCTTTATATATATATATATATATATCGTTCTCATTTAAGACACCACAGTTGTGTCAGCACTTGCCTCTCATTGTCCAAACCAGAGAGTGTCTCCTTTCTCTCTTCAGATGCACATGGGAGGAAGAAGAGCTCATGTGCCCAACCCTTCCTCACCCTCTCCAGCAGAAGTTACAACACAGAGGCCTGTCTGTCTTTACCCCATGAAACCTATTTCCTAAGCCACTGCCCTTTATGTGAGTTCGTGAGCTGTCCAGTGTGCCCTCTAGGTCACTTCCTGTGAACAGCGAATGCAGCAGAGGCTTCTGGATTTCCTGTGAATGTCTAAACTCGGAGATCTGAAGTGTTTGCTTTAGTATTGCTGTTTTATTGAAAATGTTAAGGATGTGGTTTTGTCCTCAGGAAAAACATACATTTCTTTAAAATGCCTCATGAATTCTAAACAGTACCCTGAGGCAGATGATTTTTTCAAATGTGTTTTCCTTTTCCTCAGGTTTATGGGCTCAGAAGTAAAATTATCAAAAGAATCACCTCAGTAAATAGTCTATGTTCCTATCATGTTGTGGGAACCCTTTTCCATAGTGTTAGACAAACCTTTATAATTGTCCCTAAAAATGCATTCTTTCTGCTGTCACCAGCTCCTCTGTTTCCACTGGCATTTCCCCTCTCTGTTTCAGTGTGCTGTCCAGGTTCTATAGTCTAAGAGGGACAGGGCATTCAGATCATATTTTAAAGGAGTAGGAAGTTGATCTAAGTCAATATTTGATTGTAATTTTCATGTGTATTTTTTTCAATCTTCTCAAATTCTTAAAATTTTCCAACTGTGTGAGAAACTCTGTACCAAGGGACAGCTGTTAGGTCTGTGTCATTTTTCTGTGATTTAAACTTTCTCTGTAAAATAGGAGATCATTTTCCTGGCCCAGAAATGTGGCCAATAGAAAGTTAGCCTTAACACAAACATTTATGTAGCCAATCTAATATTCTACTTGACTTAACTTGAATGTGCTTGTAGGGTAAGAATGGTACACTCCACATGGACTTTCACATATGTAAGGAAAGTCCTAGAAACAATGGAAGGAAGGGATTTGAAGCCCAATATGAGGGTGCTCCCCACACCTCCGTACTGCTCAGTATCCTGTTCAGATATGGCTTTCTTCATGGTCTAGCTTCTTGGTAGGCTCTTTCAGATGTCTAGAGGAAATGTATATTTTTAATATTGTTAGACAAGCTGTGTGGCATTCGTAGCATGAAATCTTTTTCTCATCGGTTTTATTTCCTTAGAAAAAGTTAAATTCTAGCCATTTTCTTTTTGATAGTTAAAATTACAGTTACTTTTCTAAAAGTTTAAAATGTCAAGGGATGTATCTCACCAGACAGAAGAATGTAATTTGCTACTTTACTGCATTGACCAGTTAAACCCATTTGCCTTTCTTGTTTTACTTCAAATTTGGTCCTGACTGCCTTCCTTATGCAGTTTTAGTCTCTCGTGTTATCTGATCCATCATAATATTGAAAAGATAGCATAGATTCTCTTTGAAGTTATAGTTTATTTAAGATTACAACTTCAAGTTATATCTCTTCTCCAATTTATTTATGCAAAATAAGGCCTAAGCTTCAGCTGAGAAGGTGAGTTTTCAAGTGAGCACAGAAGCATTCTTCTAGAATATCTTTAGCCTCAAAAGTCTTCATTTTCATTCAAGCACATACAAAAATATTCAATTTATTTGTAGGTTGCATAGCTGTGGGTTATCATACTATGACATAAAAGCCAGCTGAGGTCCTTAGGGAATTTCTCATCATAACATTTATATTTATATAGAAGATATGGTTTTTCTTTGAAATTTCAAGTCGTATATCACTGGGATAGGGATTAAGCCTTTAGGTCTTTTTCATAGTAATTGTATGAATTTATCTTTAGTGACATTATTTTTGGTATTTTACCGTATGCCTGGGCTGTTTTATAACAGAGTCCATATGAGAGCACAGTGGTCAGGTTTTTTATATCAGTATCGAAAGATTGGATAAGGGATAAGATGCCAGGCATCATGGTGCATGTTTTTAGTCTCGGCACGTGGCAGGAAGATCTCTGTGAGCTTGAGACCAGCTTGGTCTACATAACGAGCTTCGGAGCTGTCAAGGCTACATGGTGAGACCCTGTCTCAAACAAAACAAGTCATGGATAAGAAAGAAAAGTTCTCCGGGTTTCACAGAGGCCCAGAACAAGCCAGTTAAGCAATGGAGGCAGCACCTTGGTTCAGGTTAGGGAACGAGCGGAAAGTCGCTAGCAGTGTTAGGAAAGGCCAGTGACCCAGAGCCACCCTGGACTCCTCCTGTAGGTTGCTGTTTCCAGCTCTTCGTTTCACACTGAGGAAGGAATGTCATTGTCCACTGATGAAAGGCAGCCAGAAATGCCATAGCACTCAGAGGGGTGGCTGTACTTGATGTGTTAGTATTCTAGTGTACGGTGCCAACAGATGAGGCTGGAGCTGCTGCCACTGTGAACTTTGCCAGCGGTCCAGCTATGTACCATCACCACCCCCCTCACCAAAAAGCCATATTTATTGTTTCTCACTTAAACCACTGTTAAAATAAGCTGAACTTGGAGGCTGGAGCAATTGGTCAACAGTTTAGAGTATTCATTGCTTTTCCTAAGGACCCAAGCTTGGTTCCCAGCACCACATGGCAGCTAACAGTCATCAGTAACTCCAGCTCCAGGGCATCAGACATTCTTCTGGCTTCCTTGAGCACCAAGCAAAACACTCAGATACAAAAAATAAAGCAAATAAATTCTTTAAAAAATGAGAATATATTTAATATTTCAAATGTAGAATCTCACCGATTTGAAACATAATTTCAGCTTTTGACTTGCTTTGTATTTCATACCAGGTTCTAGAAGTCTCACAGTTTCTTTTGGTTTTCCTTTGTTGTGTTTGTTTTTAACAGATGGCCCATACCTTCAAATATTAGAGCAACCAAAACAGGTAAGAATAAAGGGGTGGGCTGTTTGATAATGTTAGGTCTCTACATCTAATATTAAGGCTCGGGCATTGAATAACAGTTGCTAATCTGGTAACAGAGGTTTATCTGAATGAGCAACAGACCGCCATGTTATATCATAACTTCCTGTGTCTACTTTACATTTTTCTTAGGCAGTCTTCAAAAGGCCTTGAAACTTCAGTTAATCATGTGTCTTGGTATTCTGTATCTCTTTTGCCTGTTTTATCAGTCACTTCCATGGAAAGCACCGGTGATTTTCATTCCTAAGGAAATAACTCTCTGCTGGTCACATCTACTCTTTACCGGTCCATGCCTACAGGATGCTTCTCCTGCCTTCATAAGCGCCAGTCTCTTTGTGTGTGGGATGTGTAACCCAAGGCACTGAAAGCACTAGTGGGAGACAATTAGAATGGACTCTGGAGTCCCCACCACACATCCCATGGACTTTAGTCACAGCCTCTTTGGAGCAAGGAGAGGACTGTGTGTGTGTGTGTGTGTGTGTGTGTGTGTGTGTGTGTGTGTGTGTGT